>SJYC01019145.1:0-33996 GCA_006408675.1 Madoqua kirkii | reverse complement strand
ACACTGTTTCCACTGTTTCCCCATCTATTTCCCATGAAGTGATGGGACCAGATGCCATGATCTTCGTTTTCTGAATGTTGAGCTTTAAGCCAACTTTTTCACTCTCCTCTTTCACTTTCATCAAGAGGCTCTTTATTTCCTCTTTACTTTCTGCCATAAGGGTGATATCATCTGCATATCTGAGGTTATTGATATTTCTCCCAGAAATCTTGATTCCAGCTTGTGTTTCTTCCAGACCAGCGTTTCTCATGATGTACTCTGCATAGAAGTTAAATAAGCAGGGTGACAATATACAGCCTTGACGTACTCCTTTTCCTATTTGGAACCAGTCTATTGTTCTTTGTCCAGTTCTAACTGTTGCTTGCTGCCCTGCATACAGATTTCTCAAGAGGCAGGTCAGGTGGTCTGGGATTCCCATCACTTTCAGAATTTTCCACAGTTTATTGTGATCCATACAGTCAAAGGCTTTGGCATAGTCAATAAGGCAGAAATAGATGTTTTCTGGAACTCTCTTGCTTTTTCCATGATCCAGCATATGTTGGCAATTTGATCTCTGGTTCCTCTGCCTTTTCTAAAACCAGCTTGAACATCCGGGAGTTCACGGTTCACGTATTGCTGAAGCCTGGCTTGGAGAATTTTGAGCACTACTTTACTAACGTGTGAGATGAGTGAAATTGTGCAATAGTTTGAGCATTCTTTGGCATTGCCTTTTGGAATTGGAATGAAAACTGACTTTTTCCAGTCCTGTGACCACTGCTGAGTTTTCCAAATTTGCTGGCATATTGAGTGCAGCACTTTCACAGCATCATCTTTAAGGTTATAGTAATCAAAACAGTAAGGTATTGTTACAAAAACAGATACATATCAATGGAACAGAATAGAGAGCACCAGAAATAAATCCATACACATATTTGCTCAATTAATCTGCGACAAAGCAGGCAAGAATATACAGTGGGGGAAAGATTGTCAATTTAATAAGTGATATTGGGAACACTGAAGAGCGACATGTAAAAGAATGAAATTAGAACATTTTCTCCTACAAAAATAAACAATGGATTAAAGACCTAAATGTGAGACTGGAGCCATAAATCTCCTAGAAGAGAAAAGGCAGCTCACTCTTTAACATAGGTCTTAGCCATATATCTTTGAGCCTGCCTTATCAGGCAAGAGAAATAAAAGCAAAAATAAACAAATGTAATCTAATCAAACTTAATAGCTTTTGCACAGCAAAGGAAACCATCAACAAAACAAAAGGACTAATGAATAGGAACGGAGAAGGCAATGGCACCCCACTCCCGTACTCTTGCCTGGAAAATCCCATGGACAGAGGAGCCTGGTAGGCTGCAGTCCATGGAGTCGCTAAGAACCGGACATGACTGAGCGACTTCCCTTTCACTTTTCACTTTCATGCATTGGAGAAGTAAATGGCAACCCACTCCAGTGTTCTTGCCTGGAGAATCCCAGGGACGAGGGAGCCTGGTAGGCTGCCTTCTATGGGGTCGCATAGAGTCGAACATGACTGAAGCAACTTAACAGCAGCAGCAATGAATAGGAAAAGATATTTGCAAAGAATATGTCTGATGATTAGTTTTCTGTGATTGTGGTTTTCATTCTTTTTGCCCTCTGGGGGATAAGGATAAGAGGCTTATGGACCTTTCCTGATGGCAGAGACTGACTGTGGGGAAAACTGGGTCTTCTTTTGATGGGTGGGGAGGGGCCATGCTCAGTAAATCTTTAATCCAATTTTCTTTTGATGCTCAGGGCTGGGCTTTCTCCCTGTTTCTGACCTGAGAACAAACTATGGTGGTGGTAATGAAGATAATAACTTCCACTGTAAGGGATTTGATTTAGGTCATACCTGAATGGTCTAGTGGTTTTTCCTACTTTCTTCAATTTAGCTCTAAATTTGGCAATAAGGAGTTCATGATCTGAGCCACAGTCAACTCCTGGTCTTATTTTTGCTGACTGTATAGAGCTTCTTCATCTTTGACTGCAAAGAATATAATCAATTTGATTTCAGTGTTGACCATCTGGTGATGTCCATGTATAGAGTCTTCTCTTGTGTTGTTGGAAGAAGGTGTTTTCTATGAGCAGTGCGTTCTCTTGGCAAAACTCTATTAGTCTTTGCCCTGCTTCATTCTGTATTCCCAGGCCAAATTTGCCTGTTACCCCGGGTGTTTGTTGACTTCCTACTTTAGCATTCCAGTCCCCTATAATGAAAAGGACATCTTTTTTGGGTGTTAGTTCTAAAAGGTCTTGTAGACCTTCATAGAACCATTCAACTTCAGCTTCTTCAGCGTTACTCGTTGAGGCATAGGCTTGAATTACTCTGATATTGAATGGTTTGCCTTCTAAACAAATTGAGATCATTCTGTCGTTTATCAGATTGCATCCAACTACTGCATTTTGGACTCTTTTGTTGACCATGATGGCTACTCCATTTATCTGATGAACTATGGACTGAGGATTGTGACACTGTACAGGAGACAGGGATTGAGACCATTCCCATGGAAAATAAATGCAAAAAAGCAAAATGGCTTTCTGGAGAGGGCTTACAAATAGCTGTGAAAAGAAGAGAAGTGAAAAGCAAAGGAGAAAAGGAAAGATATAAGCATCTGAATGCAGAGTTCCAAAGATAGCAAGAAGAGACAAGAAAGCCTTCCTCAGCAATCAATGCAAAGAACTAGAGGAAAACATCAGAATGGGAAAGACTAGAGATCTCTTCAAGAAAATTAGAGATACCAAGGGAACATTTTTTTGAGATTGCATCCAAGTACTGCATTTCGGACTCTTTTGTTGACTGTGATGGCTACTCCACTTCTGAGGGATTCCTGCCTGCAGTAGTAGATATAATGGTCATCTGAGTTAAATTCACCCATTCCAGTCCATTTTAGTTCACTGATTCCTAGAATGTCAACATTCACTCTTGCTCTCTCCTGTTGGACCACTTCCAATTTGCCTTGATTCATGGACCTGACATTCTAGGTTCCTATGCAATACTGCTCTTTACAGCATCGGACTTTGCTTCTATCACCAGTCACATCCACAGCTGGGTATTGTTTTTGCTTTGGCGCCATCCCTTTGTTCGTTTTGGAGTTATTTCTCCACTGACCTCCAGTAGCATATTGGGTACCTACTGACCTGGGGAGTATCTCTTTCAGTATCCTATCATTGTGCCTTTTCATACTGTTCATGGGGTTCTCAAGGCAAGAATACTGAAGTGGTTTGCCATTCCCTTCTCCAGTGGACCACATTCTGTCAGACCTCTCCACCATGGTCCGCCTGTCTTGGGTTGCCCCGAGGCATGGCTTGGTTTCATTGAGTTAGACAAGGTTGTGGTCCTAGTGTGATTAGACTGACTAGTTTTCTGTGAGTATGGTTTCAGTGTGTCTACCCTCTGATGCCCTCTTGCAGCACCTACCATCTTACTTGGATTTCTCTTACCCTGGGCGTGGGATATCTCTTCACGGCTGCTCCAGCAAAGCATAGCTGCTGCTCCTTACCTTGGACAAAGGGTATCTCCTCCCACCACCCTCCTAACCTTCAATGTGGGATAGCTCCTCTAGGCCCTCCTGTGCAGGCACAGCCACCACTCCTTGGGCGTGAGGTTGCTCCTCCTGGTCGCTGCCCTGGCCTAGGTTGTATGGTTGCTCCTTCCGGCTGCTGCCCCTGGTCTCGGATGTGAGGTATCTCCTCCCAGCCGTCGCCCCTGACCTTGGACGTGAGGTGGCTCTCTTGGCCGTTCCTGTACCATTGCAGCCTGGCACTGTAGGCCGCTGCCCCAGACCTCAGATGTGGGGTACCTCTTGGCCCATGCTGATGATGTATGTGATCACATGTTGATATAGAGAATCTTGTTTTTCAAGTGGACAATGGGTGGGCCTTTGTGGGGAAGGGGCCTGCCACTGAACATCCCCTGTTGGTGCTGCCTCTAGGCTGTACCCTCGGGTTTCTGATTTGAACCATCTGCTCTCCACCCTAGGGCTTTCCAGTTGACCCCAGCTCAGCATACATTTGGCAGGCCAGAAAACGTCGGTCCTGCAGAGAGCCACTTCCATTTATTTCTTTGGCCTCACTGGTTCCTGCAAGGCCAGATCTCCTCTCCCCACTCAATTTCCCTTTCATTGTCCGAGAGTGAAAATCATTGACTCCCAGGAGGAAGCTCGTGCGGTTAGACCACAGATAGCAAATCCTGAGTTTCTGCCGTATTCCAGGAATTCTTGGAACCAAGTGAGGCTGGGATGATTCAAACATGAATAAAATTGGGCCCTTCCTCAAAAAATTCACTGGCGATTGGGGTGTTGCTTCTGTGCAGTGCCTGGGCCAGCAGCATCAGCCTTGAAATGTGTTAGAAATGTCCATTCTTTCTGCTTGGCACCCCGTCCACCACTCTGCGGGGCAGACCCAGCCAGAGGGTGGTCTCATGAGCCCTCCTGGTGGTGCTGGGAGCAAGAAGTTTAGAATCACTGCTGTATACAGGTAATTGGGATACAAATGAGTTTAGTGCAGTGGGACGTCGGGTGAGGTTTGGTTTCAGCATCTCACGGGTGGGGAGGAACATGAATTGGGTCTTGGAAGGACGAAGTGTTTGTGTGGCGAGGTGGGTAGAAAGAACAGCACGTACAGATGTGGGGAATTGTGAAGCTGCCCTTCATTTGAGGCGCTGAGCCCACTGAAGTGGCCGGGGGGGGCTGTGCTTGTGAAGACTGTGGGGCCGTAGGTTGGGGAGGGAGGCAGGGTCTATGTCACAGAGAAGCTGGAAGGCTCTGGTGAGGTGTCTGTACTTCATCCTGCAGACCAGGGGGCAGCAAGCTTTTTATATAAAGGACCGGACAGCAGATATTTTCAGCTTTGCGAGCAGTCTTCGTTGCATCCATGTCACTGGGCCTTTGTCACTTCAGAGCAGCTGTAGACAGTATGTAAATCATTGGGCCTGGCTGTGTTCTCCTGAAACTTTATTTATGGACACTGGAATTTGAATTTTATGTAATTTACATGGGTTGTAGCATTTCCTTCTTTTTTAAAAAAAAACAACCTTATTTTTGGCCGTGCTGAGTGTTCATTGCTTCGTGTATGCTTTTCTCTAGTTGGGGGCTACCCTTTGTCGTGGTGTGGGGGCTTCTCACTGGCGTGACTTCTCTTGTGGAGCCAGGCTCGAGGGCATGTGAGCTTCAGTAGCTGCAGCCCACAGGCTCAGTAGTTGTGGTTCGGGACTCCTGAGCACAGGTTCAGTAGTTGAATTGCACGGGCATAGTTGTTCCTTGGGAGAAGGCAATGGCACCCCACTCCAGTACTCTTGCCTGGAAACTCCCATGGATGGAGGAGCCTGGTGGGCTGCAGTCCATGGAGTCGCTGAGGGTCGGACATGACTGAGTGACTTCACTTTCACTTTTCACTTTCATGCATTGGAGACGGAAATGGCAACCCACTCCAGTGTTCTTGCCTGGAGAATCCCAGGGATGGGGGAGCCTGGTGGGCTGCCATCTATGGGGTTGCACAGAGTCGGACACGACTGAAGCGACTTAGTAGCAGTAACAGCAGTTGTTCCGCAGGACGTGGAATCTTCCCTGACCAGGGGATCAAACCTGTGTCCCCTACATTGACAGGTGGATTCTTATCTGCTATGCTACAAGGGAAAGTCCAAAATTCTCTTGATTTTTTTTTCCAACCCTTAAAAAAATGTAAAACAGATAGTTAACATGCAGGCCACACAAAAACAGGCAGGGGCTGGATTTGGCCTGAGAGCTGGAGTTTGAGATCCATGTCCTAATCTGATTTTCCTCTGATCTGGTGGATGGACCGGCATCAGAATCTGCTATATGCTTCTGGGATTCAGTTCAGGCCTAGGGAGTCCAAATACCTGTCCGGTGAAGGGGCTGCCCAGGTGATTCTCCTGACAACATTAGTTTAGAGGCACTGCTCACATCAAGGGGAAAGCGTTGAAGGGTTTAATGTGAAAGGATTTTCATCTTGTGAAGTGGGGTGGGAGGTCATGGCTGAGGGATGAAGGGATGGACGTGAAGCTGGAGTTTTGAGGATGAGCAGATGTTTTGGGTGGTCTTTGTGGGAGAGCAGAGAAGGAGCTGCCTGGGGTCAGTTGAATGGGTTGCTGGGTATAATCAACCCACTGAAAATCAAAAGTGTCAGGATTTGTGCCAGTCTGTGATTTTTCTCTTTCAGCAGCGCCTTCTCAGAACAAAAGTGAAACAGACAGTTGGAAGGGAAAGTTGTTGAGACGTTAAGAAGTAAGGGTGTTGAGAGATGCTGACAAGTAGTTAGAGGTGGTGACAGTGAGAAGGGAAACATGAGGAGTTTGGAGGAACTTTGAAGAGCAGGTGCTGGGGAAGTGAGAGAGCCAGACGCCGGGGTATTCAAGTTGAAGATCCCTCGCAAAGCTTCCCTGGGAGAAGGGATGGAAGTTGATTCAGTTTAGCAAGCCCAGGAACCCAAGGGGGTTTGAGGGATTGTCCTCCTAAACACTGAAGCTCCCCAGATGCCCGGGCATGTGAGGTGTGGTACCTAAGCTCTCCAGGAATGTGGAGGTTGGTGGATGCTGACAACTAGGAGGGACCAGAGAGGGCATGACTGGCTCTGCTCTCTCGCTCTCGGTCAGCTGCTCTGCAGGGCGCATCCTATCCAGGGTTGCTGCTGCTGCTGCTGCTGCTGCTAAGTCACTTCAGTCATGTCCCACTCTGTGCGACCCCAGAGACAGCAGCCCACCAGGCTCCCCCGTCCCTGGGATTCTCCAGGCAAGAGTACTGGAGTGGGTTGCCATTTCCTTCTCCAGTGTATGAAACTGAAAAGTGAAAGTGAAGTCACTCAGTCCCGTCTTACTCATTGCAACCCCATGGACTGCAGCCTACCAGGCTCCTCTGTCCATGGGATTTTTCAGGCAAGAGTACTGGAGTGGGGTGCCATTGCCTTCTCCGTATCCAGGGTTAGGAGGAGCCAGACTTGAGTCTGGAGGGGAGGTACTTCTTGGCTGGAAGGATGGTACCTCTCTCAAAGGGTGTTAGGCGCTCTCCTACCCTCTTTGTAGAAGGAGGCAGCAGCTGAGCCTGATGAGCAGCCTGAACACGCCTGCTGTGTTCTTTTGATGCCTGCCACTCCTGTTCCCTCCAACAGCCCCATTTTAGGAGCCCAGTTCATAACTGGTGCTAATTAAACAATTTAAGAATTGATGCTTTCAAACTGTGGTGCTGGAGAACACTCTTCAGAGTCCCTTGGATAGCAAGGAGATCAAACCAGTCAATCCTAAGAAAAATCAACCCTGGATACTCACTGGATGGACTGATATGAAGAGCTGACTCAGTGGAAAAAACCCTGATTCTGGGAAAGATTGGGCAGGAGGAGAAGGGGATGACAGAGGATGAGATGTTTGGATGGCATCACCGATTCAATGGACATGAACTTGGGCAAACTCCGGGAGATAGTGAGGGACAGGGAAGCCTGGCAAGCTGCAGTCCATGGGGTCACGAAGAGTCAGGACATGACTTAGTGACTGAACAACAGAACACTTCATGAATACAAGACCAAACAAAATGCATTCAAATTCGTTCTAAAAAACGTCCATTTTAGAGGTCTTTCAATTCAGGCTAATAAATAAATAAGGGCAGAGGTGCTACTGTTACACAATTGGCTGATTTTACACACACGTAGAGCTTTTAGCCCGCAAGTGCATTACTAAATGACAGAGGATGGTGGAAGAAAAATGGTCCAGAGCAGCCCTGGGGGAGTCTGGACAAGTAGTGACTTTTCTTCTCTCTCCTTGCCCATGTGGTGGTAAAACGGGAAAGCAGATGCTGGGGCCAGACAGTTCTCCCACCAGGCTGAGAGCTGAGGGAGGGAGCTGGGAAGACTCTGAGGTTTCCAGAGCAGAGCAGAGGTCAAAAGGGGAAGGAGGTCAATGGTGGGAACATGAATCAGGGAAGCGGAGGAAGAAGTCCAAAGCTGCAAGTGTGCACGCCCGACAGGAGGCTGGGGATGAGAGGCAGGGTGCTCGGCAGGGCAGGGAAAGTGCCCCCTGGGGGCCCAGGGGCCTGGTAAGGCCATGGCCAGCAACTGACCCTGAGCCTTGCAGAGTGGAAAGATCCTTTGTGGTTCTGAAGAGACTGCTTTTGGGAGATGGAAGGCAGCTTTTAAAACAGCCAGAGGCTCAGCGGCAAAGAATCCGCCTGCAATTTGGGAGATGCAGGTTGGCTCCTTGGGTCAGGAAGATCCCCTGGAGGAGGGTATGGCAACCCACTCCAGTACTGTTGCCGGGAGAATCCCATGTTTGGAGGAGCCTGGCAGGATACAGTCCATGGAGTCACAAAGAGTTGGACATGACTGAATCGACTTAGCATGAGCATAATGAAACAGTGAGATGTATTGAGGGAAAGACTACTTTATAAACCCCAAATTCCATATAATAAAGAGGACAGGGTGGGTGGCGTTGGGCAACATCCCTCAGTCCAGCCCTGTGTGTGGGAGGAATGACTCCATCCTAAGGGATTCGGGTGGGCCCAGGGGATGCTGGCCGGAATGGCCAGTGCTGGCTGGTGTCACAGTCTGTGGCCTGATTTGACCACAGTTGAAGGGGGGTGTGTCCATATGCCTTCTGGCATTTCAGGCAGAGGCCTGGTGGGTCCTGGAGCTTCTGCCTGCCTGTCATGGAACAAGATGTGTTTTCTTCTCGACTTGGCCTCAGTTTACCTGTCTGCCCTAAAGACACCAGCAACTCCATATGCTGGATGCTTACACAGGCTTACAGGTCTTCAGTGGGACTTCCCCAGTGACTCAATGGAAAAGAATCCACCTGCATTGCAGGAGACACAGGTTCGATCCCTAGGTCAGGAAGATCCCCTGGAGAAAGAAATGGCACCCCACTCCAGTATTCTTGCCTGGAGAATCCCATGGACAGAGGAGCCTGTCGGGCTACAGTTCATAGCGTTGCAAAGAATCAGACACGACTGAAGCAACTAAGCACACACAGGTCTTCAGTAAGTTGCCTGCAGCCCTAGGGCTGGGTGAGGGCAGAGGCAGGACTTGAACCTGGGACTCGCAGGCTTTGCTGTAGTAACTGCCTTACACCCCAGAATGCTTTCCTGGGTTCTGTATAGACAGTACAGCAGATAATACTTTCCTGTGGCTCAGATGCCCTGTGTGTTGTACACCTTCCAGCCTCTGTTCACACTTTCCCGTGTCCCAGGCAGTAGCCCTCATCACGATCCTCATTTCCTGTTTCACCCCCTCCTGTCTGCTCTCTGTGACCCTGGCCTTGCTCTCCCCTCTTCCCTTATAGACTCCCCTCCCCCAGGGCCAAATGACCCCCTTTTATTTTGTTTCTCCCACAGCACTCTCTCCATATCACCTGTACCTCTTTTGTGGGGGAAGGATTATGACAGTAATCCAAAGGGTTATGTTTATTGACTTTGTATATACATATCTAAAGGAAATCAACCCTGAATGTTCATTTGGAGGACTGATGCTAAAGTGAAGCTCCAATACTTTGGCCACTTGGTGCTGAGAGCCAGTTCATTGGAAGAGACCCTGATGCTGGGAAAAATTGAGGGCAGGAGAAGGAGGCAACAGAGGGTGAAATGGCTGGATGGCATCATCAACTCAATGGACATGAGTTTGAGCAAACTCCAGGAGATAATGAAGGACAAAGAAGCCTGGCATGCTGCAGTCCATGGGGTCGCAAAGAGTGGGGTGTGATTAAATGACTGAACAACAATATGTGTATCTACTTGTCTGGATATTGGTTCTGTGTGTCTTTTTTAAATAGAAAATTCATAGTTGATTTACAATATTAGTTTCAGCTGTACAGCAAAGTGACTCAGTTATATATATTTTTCAAATTCTATTCCATTTTAGGTTATTATAAGATACTGAATATAGTTCCTGTATTGTACAGTACATCCTTATTTCTTATCTTTTTTATGTATAGTTGTTTGTATCTGTTAATCATGTACTCATAATTTTTCCCTCCCCACCCTTTCCCCGTTGGTAACCATAAATGTTTTCTATGTATGTGAGTCTGTTTGTTTTTTGCATATAAATTCTTTGGTATTATTAAAAAGTATCAATACTAATCTAAAAATCTGAAAAGACTCCACATATAAATGATATTATATAATATTTTTTGACTTCACTTAGTAGGATATACTCTAGGTCCATCCAAGTGGCTGCAAATGGCAATATTTCATTCTTTCTTTATCACATGGTGCCTCTTACCTTGTGTCTCAGATATTTATTGGTCTTTCTGCCCTGCCTCACTCTGAGAGGCTTCTTTCTGTAGCTGCTTATTGAACATCGCTTATCAAATATTGGGCTGGAAGGGGGATACAGAGATGAGCTAGGGCCTGTGCCTTCTAGCAGACAAACCTGTAAGCATGTGTAAACTCTTACAATGCAGTATGCTTAATTATTCCAGAAAATATATGCACCCAGGCCTCAGCACCCCTGGGCCTCTTCTGGGAAGTTATGTGTGTGGGGAGTGTTCTTCCTGGGAGTTTCTGCTTTAGAAGCAGGAGAGAAAGTGCAGGGATGGGGCTGGGTGGGGGACAGGCAGAATATACCAGGAAGAGGAAACTGTTTGAGCAAAGGTACCGAGAAAAGGTGAGCTTTCTCTGTGGTCAGTGACTAAGGCTGAATTGTGGTCATCTTGATATGCTTAAGAGTATGAAGTAAAAACTAAATAAACTGGATTCCATTGTAGTGGAATTTTATTTACATATTTGCGTTGGAATGGATGACTAAGTGATGAGAAACTTAGGGACCAGTTCTTTTTAATCACTGGGTTAGGCCTACCTATTTCTTATTTGGACCCTGCATTTCAGATCGAATAGACCTAATTTCTGATTGAAAGTTAATTAATGGCCCAGTTGCTGGTCGTGAAATGTGAATCTTGGATTGTTTAAGTATACATTCTCCATTCCTGTTTTCATTGTGTGAAGTTAATCTATTACCTTAGATAGATCTATAGTAATAAATAGATCTATTACTATACGATATAGTCATATCATAAATGCAGATATTTTCATTATCTTTTGGGGGGTCAGAATGTCTCATGTTTGTGTGGACAATGTGTAAAAATTCCTTTCCCAGTCTGAAGTCAAGTCACTTCTACAAAAAGTACATTATACCCTAGAACTCTCAAGTATTTTTGAAGCATGGCCTCTGAATTACATTCATAAAGAAAAATTTAATGAAAAGATTTTATCAAAGCAGATACAATCTGGAAATATCTTTTTGTGGCAGCAACTTATGAAAAAATTAAGAATTCAGTCTGTAATTTAATCGCAGTATTTGGTTGTGTGCTTTTCAGAAGCTTTCTATGTTAAGTAAGTCAACCCTTTCAGTAAATAAGACAAAGGAAAAACTTGCTGCAGACTTATTAATGACAGTTTCTAGTAGTTTTGCCAGAAAAGCAAAAGGATAAAAATAATCAATGGGAAAAGTACCTTCACATAGTTTATACTGGTTAAAAATAGGCTTTATTAAAAGACCACTGTCCCTTAGGGCTCAGTTACATGACCATGCGCCACAGGATGAACTCATTAACCCATTTGTAATGGGTTTTTACTTGGCCAAAAAATATGTACTTGGTGAATCATTTACCAACTTCCTTATAATAGAAGGGCTCTGCTTATAACTGTTGTCAGTGGTTAATCTTCTTTGAAGTATGTTTTTGAAAGTCCACACGGCATTAAAGCATCTCTAAGTGTTGAACTAGGATTTCTAGGGGGTGGGAAAGGGGGTTGGTGCTGAGGGTTTCCCAACCATCCTATTATTAAAAATATTCCATACTCCAGCTTATTTACCAAAACAACAACACAAAGCTTGGGTTCTTGTCTCATTTGAAAAGAAAGAGCAGGGTTATACTGGAAAAGTTTCTTTCAGTTCTAAATTCATATTTCAAACAAGTAACTATAAAATCCTGTGGTTTTCCTCCCTTGCTTTTGTCTCCTCATTCTGTGCTTCTTATCTGAAACAGAGTCAGCAGAGGTATATACAACCAAAGTTGCTAAGGCCTAGAGGAAGTTGCTAAATTCAAAAGTCATCTTGTGAAATGTCACGAAGTGGTTTAACTGAGTGTCACTGGGTTGAGACGTCTGTCCTCCAAAGACCTCCTCCACCCATCCCCACCCCTGCATTATTTCCTCCTCTGTCTTTCTAAAAATTTAATTTCACTTATTTTAAATATTTATGTTTTAATGAAACATGATTTGTGTTTGATTTTCTCATTTTGAGGGCTTTTACTTTGTGTAAATACAGGTTTTAAGAAATGACTTTTCTGACTAGGTAGCTTATGTATTTAAGTGTCAAAATCACAAGGCAGAAAAGTGGGGTAGGATGAAAGGTCAGTCCCAGTGGTGTTCCCCCCCCCCCTTATCCCCCATCCCCCTAGTTTGAAGCTGCTCAGATTCCCTCCCCACTGGCAGCCAGCGGCATCCTTTGAGCGGTAGGGGAGACATCCTTGTATATGGAATCTTTTTGTCTTTTCTGATATAAACAAGAGTATATGGTTCCTCCACTCTTCTCCTTTAAAAAAACAAAAAAACCAAAAACAGTGTCTCCTAGGAATTGATTCATATCTGTGTCTACAGAGCTCTTGCAATGCTGACTTCCTTTCTGCCTTTTCTGAGAGTTGTTTCTGTGCTTCCAGGAGTGACCTCCTTTACCCAAGGCTGAAAACCGATGCTGGGGGTGGGTGATGGAATTGGGGCAGGGTCCTCCACTTTGGCATGGTCCCCAGGAATATGGAGAGTGTGAGGACTGCCTACAGTGGGACAGGTTGGGGGGTTGAGCACGGAGCTCAGGAGAGGGGCAGAACTGGGTTTGCCTCCAGTTTCCGCTGGGAGGGAGAGAGATGCACTCTGGACTTAGGCTTGAGGACGTTGAAGATCCTCTGTCCTTTGTGGCCCAGGGATTCAAATGGCTCTGCCTCTCACAGATATGATGTCTGTGGCCCATTTCCAGAATTTCTACTCTCTCCATCTGCCAGAAACGATACTCCCGAAGCCCAGTGCAGCTCACAAATTCTGTGATTCCAAGATCTTCAACAGTAGAGGGAAGGCTTGGTTTCAGATTGTAAAGGAACTCTTCTTGAGGGTGAAGACCCCCTTTTCTTTTTCCTTTCCAGGGAATGTAGCTCAAAGGATTGCACCTGTACATGTTCCTTTCTTATTTCTCAATGAAGTGTGCGCATTTCCATGCGTGTTGGCTGAAGCGAATAGAACTTTAGGGCTCTGGAATTGCTTTGCTTCCACCTCCTTGTTAGAGTCTGGTCAGAATGCCTTAGAAATTTGTGTGCTTTGCTCTGGAAATAGTAATTTATTTGAAAAGAGCTCCTATTTTTTGTTCACATGTTTGAGGAGAGACATGTTTATCTTACTAAACAATTATTTGTTCATGAAAATCACCTGACGAGGCTGAGGATTCAGGATGAACTGGAAGTCCTTTGTATCTTTACTGAAAGTGACTTAGATGCATGCAATGATTTTAATAAATCTGACTTTAAAGTAAAAGTGAATCTAAAGCACAAACACATACTGGTGTAATAGTGTGTGAAAAGAGCTTCTATTTCTTGTTTACTAGGGATGTTGAGCTGATTCTCCTCCCTTCTCTATCCCAAAAGAAAATTGCCCATTCATCTCCCAAATAGTAAGTGTTAACTTGCCTGCAGATTCGAAAGGAAGCAAATCAAACTGGATTTGAAATTGTATTCAGAGGTCCACTTTCTCTACCCTGTGGAGTGAAGAACAAAAAAAAAAAAATTAGGTTTTTTTTTAATGACTGGGTTCTAGGGGTGGAGTTTACAAAAAGGGTATAATGAAAGGCTGTTTTGTAGTCTCAGGTTTATTGAGTTATTTATTTACCTCAGTTTCATAGTGAGCTTGCTGCTAAGTCACTTTGGTCATGTCCAACTCTGTGCGACCCCATAGATGGCAGCCCACCAGGCTCCCCGTCCCTGGGATTCTCCAGGCAAGAACACTGGAGTGGGTTGCCATTTCCTTCTCCAATGCATGAAAGCGAAAAGTGAAAGAGAAGTCGATTAGTCGTGTCCAACTCTTAGCGACTCCATGGACTGCAGCCTACCAGGCTCCTCCATCCTAAGTGACTTAGATGCATGCAATGATTTTAATAAATCTGACTTTAAAGTAAAAGTGAATCTAAAGCACAAACACATACTGGTGTAATAGTGTGTGAAAAGAGCTTCTATTTCTTGTTTACTAGGGATGTTGAGCTGATTCTCCTCCCTTCTCTATCCCAAAAGAAAATTGCCCATTCATCTCCCAAATAGTAAGTGTTAACTTGCCTGCAGATTCGAAAGGAAGCAAATCAAACTGGATTTGAAATTGTATTCAGAGGTCCACTTTCTCTACCCTGTGGAGTGAAGAACAAAAAAAAAAAAATTAGGTTTTTTTTTAATGACTGGGTTCTAGGGGTGGAGTTTACAAAAAGGGTATAATGAAAGGCTGTTTTGTAGTCTCAGGTTTATTGAGTTATTTATTTACCTCAGTTTCATAGTGAGCTTGCTGCTAAGTCACTTTGGTCATGTCCAACTCTGTGCGACCCCATAGATGGCAGCCCACCAGGCTCCCCGTCCCTGGGATTCTCCAGGCAAGAACACTGGAGTGGGTTGCCATTTCCTTCTCCAATGCATGAAAGCGAAAAGTGAAAGAGAAGTCGATTAGTCGTGTCCAACTCTTAGCGACTCCATGGACTGCAGCCTACCAGGCTCCTCCATCCTTGGGAGTTTCCAGGCAAGAGTACTGGAGTGGGGTTGAGCTTGACCTAGTTGCAAATCTTTTATCTTTCTATAGGGGTATTTAGAGTGTCTTTATAGATACCTTTATCTGATGGCTAGTTTGTTATCTTAATTTAAAAGAAGGCTGAAAGGAGGCTATAAACTAAAAGTAATCTTTTCATCAGAGTACAAGGTGGGGCCCAATTTCACTGTCTTGAGCAATAATGAATTATTACTGTGTACCTTAGCTATTTGAAACTTTGAGAGACTCTGAAGGACAGTAGTAAGCTGTTAAATTGATTTAGAAATTGACCACTTTTTTTTTTATGAGAACTGGAACACCGTCTGTTGTATGCTTGGCAACCCCCAAGTATTTATTAGAGTTGTATGTATCGAGATTGGTTCTCTATTGCAAAGTTTCTAGAGGATATGGTGCAGTTAGAAAGAAGCAGGAAAAATGGTTATAAGGACAACTGACTTGAAGGTTCCTAAACAAGAGAAAGTGAACTTGAGTAGAGTTGACTAAAGGTGGCCAAAGCTGCAGACTGTGAATGGTGATCAAGGAGGACCATAAAATGCTGGCTTGGTAACCGTAGGCGGGGTGCGCCACTGATGCATGTCATTTCCTGAAGATGGCCTTGAACTTGATGGCCTCAGAGAACTCCTTTGTCATGTCATTTTACAGGTATTCTCTCTTTAGCTCGAGAGAAAATGCTAAGAGTCTCACCAGTATTTCAAGAAGCAACTGGTATACTGTCTAAGGTTTGCTCTTTGCTTCGTAATAATAGATCACGTTCTATGGTAATTTAAAAAAAAATCTCAAATTTATTTTGGAATAATTTTAAATGTACAGAAAATTTGTAATGATAGTACAAAGAGTTTTTGTATATGCCTTCCCCAATTTTCCTTGTTAGGTACCCTTGTCAGAAGAAAAAGATCAACACTGATAACTGTTAAATGCATTCCAGACTTTTTGAATTCCACCAGGTTTTCAACTAATGTCCTCTTTCTAATCTGGGATTCTGTATCTTACAATTCACCCATTTCAGGTGTTCAGTTCAGTGTTTTTCAGTATCTTCACAAGGCTGTGTGACCATTTTAATAACCAGGATGTGTCTCAGGAGACAGAACAACTAATGTATGTTGAGTCTTGGGGCAGACAAAGAGCACTAGGCAAGTCTAAGGGAATCTGAATAAAGAACAGGCTTCAGTTAATACTAATGTATGGATATTGGTTCATTAACTGTGGCACATGAAATCTTTGTATGTGAGATGCTAATAATAAAGGAAATAGAGTTAGGCTGTATGAGAAATCTATGTACTATCTTTGCAATTTTTCTTTAAAGCTGTTCTGAAAAAATAATTTTTACTTAAAACATAATGCTATTAAAAATTTTTCAATTAAAAAATATATATTTATTTTCAGCTGTGCTAGATGTTAATGGGATCTTCAGTTGCAGCGTGTAGACTTCTTAGTTGGGACGTGCATGTGGGATCTGCTTTTGTGACCAGGGGTAGAACTCATACCTCCTGCATGAGGATTGTGGAGTCTTACCCACTCGACCACCAGGGAAGTCCCTGCCTTCTTGTTTTTAATCAAGGAACATTACTTGTGCTGTGTCTGTGAACACTGGGACCAGTGTGGTTTAGAGAATTTTTCTAGCCAGGAGAATGAAAAGGAAACACACGGTTACCTGGTATGTGTTTGTGCTTTACATTCACTTTTGCTTTAAAGTCAGATTTATTAAAATCATTGCATGCATCTAAGTCACTTTCAGTAAAGACACAAAGAACTTTGGTTTATCCTAAATCCTCCAGCTCCTCATCAGGTGATTTTCATGAACAAATAATTGTTTAGTAAGATAAATATTTCTCTTCTTGTAACATAAAACAGCAGGACCCCCTTCCCCAACCCTCTACCTCTACCTCCGAACGAAACTCTCCAGGCATTAGCCATTGCTCATGGGCAGTATTTCCTCATTAAGTTTAGACCTTGGAAATGCTATTCTGTATCTCAGCTGTCCATTCAGCAGGACCATTCTAAGTGTCTATTGCTTAAGCCAAAAGAATTCATGCGAAAAACTCTTCTCAAGGAATTATGGAGGGCAAGCTGTAAAAAGTCAACCACATTTTAGACCCAGGCTGTGTAATTGATATTTGTGTTTCCTTCTGACTCCTGTCCTGTGAACTCACCCTTGCTCAACTGTAGTAGTAACAGTGCTGCAGTAGGCTTTGAAAAGCTGGGTTTTAGACTTAGAGCCAGTCTTTTGTAGATGTGTAACCTTTTGGGGCTTCCCAGGGGGCGCTAGTGGTAAAGAATCCACCTGCCAACATAAGGGACGTGGCTTTGATCCCCTGGAGAAGAGAATGGCAAACCACTTAAGTATTCTTGCCTGGAAAATTCCATGGAGAGAGGAGCCTGGCAGTTGCAAAGGGTCGGACTTGACGGAGCACATGACCTTGGCCAACCTATTTAAGCTTTCTGAGCCTGATTCCTTATTTGTAAAATGAGCTATTACAGGTACGTTAGGAGTGGGTTGAATTTCAAATGAGGCAGGTGATCCATGGGGAAGATGTCAGTAAACTGTTCATTAGTGATGTGCATGCTGTTTGCTGTCACGTCCCTGTCACCACTTCCATCACATTTTTGAAGCTTATAGGGGACAATCTCATGTCACAGCACTGAGACTGAGGTGGGTGTAGGTGGTGTTTGGAGGGGAAGTTGAGTTTTCAGTTAGTATCTGGTGATGAGTAAGAAAAGAGTCAATTGTGAGGATTCTAGGGGATGAAGAAATTTAGTACTTCAAGACAGAAAAGATGGGGCAGAAGAAGGCAGTGAGTAAAGATAAGGATGACTGCTAGGGGGAAGAAAAAAACAAACTTTTTTTTTTTTGACTGTAGTGAGATGGGAAAGAGTAGATCCAAGCTGAAATATAAGTAAATTTAGTGTACCCAGGAAGTGAGAAAGAACCTCTCATAGGAACCACTCTTTATCAGATAAACGTTACTTCTTATCAATGAAGAGGCGGGGTTAGTTAGTTTGGATATGTTCACAGCCAGCAGTGAGGCTGTACCTGTGGGATATTAGGAAAAATCAACTGTCTTCTGAAACAGACACCGAAGCTGAGGTATTTACTTATTTATTAGCCACTTGGATATATAAAAGACAAGACTTCTGTCTCTTCAAAGAAGAGGAAAATACAGCTTAATTCCTCAGGAGGTATGGGCTACATGTATATTTATTCTGTCATATGGCAAGAATTCGGCTTTCAACTTCTGGTCTCTGTGCTAACCGAGCTATGCGTGTGTGCTAAGTTGCTGCAGTCATGTCTAACTCTCTGTGACCCCATGGACTGTAGCCTGCCAGGCTCCTCTGTCCATGGAATTCTTAAGCTTCTTGTAATGATTGCTTCCTACATACTGTGCTAAACACTCTATGAATTATCTAAGCCGCACAACCTCCCTATGTGGTAAGTGACTTGTTTTAGGTCCTATGGCTGGCCTACAGTAGAGCCAGGATTGGGACTCAGGAACTTTGGTTTCTTATCCACACTTGTGTTTTATGCCTAAGGGCATCAAATGCAGCCTCAAAGCAGGGCTGATTAGAGAATATTCAAAAGAGTATTTGGTAGGTCTAGGAATGAGTTAAAATACACAGCAAGTTTTGTAGCTGTCCTCTTTGACTTTGGCTACCTGATGTGAAGAACTGGCTCATTGGAAAAGACCCTGATGCTGGGAAAGATTGAAGGCAGGAGGAGAAGGGGATGACAGAGGATGAGATGGTTGGATGGTATCACCGACGCGATGGACATGAATCTGAGTAAGCTCTGAGAGTTGGTGATGGACATGAATCTGAGTAAGCTCTGAGAGTTGGTGATGGACATGAATCTGAGTAAGCTCTGAGAGTTGGTGATGGACATGAATCTGAGTAAGCTCTGAGAGTTGGTGATGGACATGAATCTGAGTAAGCTCTGAGAGTTGGTGATGGACATGAATCTGAGTAAGCTCTGAGAGTTGGTGATGGACATGAATCTGAGTAAGCTCTGAGAGTTGGTGATGGACATGAATCTGAGTAAGCTCTGAGAGTTGGTGATGGACATGAATCTGAGTAAGCTCTGAGAGTTGGTGATGGACATGAATCTGAGTAAGCTCTGAGAGTTGGTGATGGACATGAATCTGAGTAAGCTCTGAGAGTTGGTGATGGACATGAATCTGAGTAAGCTCTGAGAGTTGGTGATGGACATGAATCTGAGTAAGCTCTGAGAGTTGGTGATGGACATGAATCTGAGTAAGCTCTGAGAGTTGGTGATGGACATGAATCTGAGTAAGCTCTGAGAGTTGGTGATGGACATGAATCTGAGTAAGCTCTGAGAGTTGGTGATGGACATGAATCTGAGTAAGCTCTGAGAGTTGGTGATGGACATGAATCTGAGTAAGCTCTGAGAGTTGGTGATGGACATGAATCTGAGTAAGCTCTGAGAGTTGGTGATGGACATGAATCTGAGTAAGCTCTGAGAGTTGGTGATGGACATGAATCTGAGTAAGCTCTGAGAGTTGGTGATGGACAGGGAGGCTGGAGTGCTGCAGTCCATGGGGTTGCAAAGAGCTGGACACGACTGAGCGACTCAACTGAACTGAACTCCTTGGCTTGTGGCGTGTGGTAAAATGACCCAGGGGATGTGTTATGCTCTCCCGTCCATAGCTGGTGCTGCTGTGGAGGGATGGATGGTCACAGCAGTTCCCTCTGTGCTGGTTGCATCACAAGCCCCTCAGGTGGTCAGTGCTATGTGTTAGCTTTTGAGAGCGACATTACGGGGACTTCCCTGGTGGCCCAGTGGTTAAGACTTTGCCTTCCCGTGCAGGGGATGAAAATTTGATCCTCAGTTGGGGATCCAAGATCCCACCTGCCTTGTGGTCAAAAAAGCGAAACATAAAACAGAAGCAACATTGTACCAAATGCAATGAAGACTTATAAAAGAGAGACCTGGGAAGTCAGGATGAGCTGAAGGAAGGTGAGAGCCCTGGAACCTAGTTCCTGGGAAGAAGATTACTGAAGGAAGGAGAGGTCTTTAACTTAGAGAAGAAAAGCCTTAGATAGGTCCCATAGTAGTGTTCAGATATTTGATGCATGTAATTATGCTCTGTCCTCAGCAGAATTGAACTCAAGGGATGGAAACTTCAGGGTCACATTTAGGTCAATTTGTCACAAAATTTCCTATTGATGAGATTTCGATAAAAGAATTGGTCATTCTTGGAGTTCATGAGTGCCCCGTCCCTGGCAGTTTTTAAGTGTCCAAGCAGAGGCTGTGTGGTAACGATACTCCTACCATCAGGATCTACTCCCTTCCTTCCTGATAGCCCTCCCTGCTTGCTCTGAGTTCTTGTTTATCCAGCTGTCAGTCCACAGCGGTTCTAGTTTTAGTATCAGCTGACAAACAAGTCAGTGGTTTAAGGAGTGCCTTTTCTCAATGGACTTTTTAAAGATAGAAAGATCCCTATATGATAAGCAATAGCAGAATAGTTAGATTCAACTATAGTGTACTCAAGCTATGAAATTAGATGCATGTATTAGAGAAAATGAGGTCAGGTTGAAAGACAGTCATCATATTGAGTGAAAAGAGCAAGTTGTAGAACAGTATGTGTACGATGATCTCATATCCTGATTAAAAAATAAAAATGCCATCTCTTCCATCTATTCATCTCTCTGGTTTGGGAATGATAGTCACTTGCCATCTTGCTAGCCATTGCAGTGACCTGTGAAGATGTTCATGTCCCTGTCTGGGTGCCAAAGAAGAGGAGCCGGCAATTGGCATGCACGTTGTCCCAAAAAGACGTACCGATGGCCAGCAGATACACGACAAGACGTTCAGCATCACCAATCACCAGGGAAATGCAAATCAAAGCTGCAGTGAGACACCGCCTCACACCTGCCAGAATGGCTATTTCAAAAGGATAACAAGTGTTGACAAGGATGTAGAGAAAAGGGAACCCTTATGTGCTGTTGATGGGAGTATCAACTGGTGCAACCACTGTGGGAAACAGTACGGAGATTCCTCAAAGATCGGAAAAAATAGACCTGTCATGTAATTCAGTAATTTTTCTCCTGGATATTTACTCAACAAAAACACGAATTAGAAAAAAAGGTATATGCACCTTGATGTTCTTTGAAGCATTGTTTACAGTAGCCAAGACAGAGAAGCAACTTAAGTGCCCGTCCGTAGATGAATGGATAAAGAAGATATAGTCCGTAAATCCAATGGAATAGTTTTCAGCCATAAAAAGCATGAAATCTTGCCATTTCTGACGACATGGGTGGACCTAGAGGGTGTTATGCTAAGTGAAATAAATCAGAGAAAGACAAATACTATTTGATGTCACTTATGTGTGCAATCTAAAACAGAAGCAGATCAGAGTTATAGATACAGGGAACAAACAGGTGGTTGCCAGTGGGGAGAGGGGAAAGTAATAGGTGAGGGAAATGAAGAAACATAAACTTCTGGTTCTAAAATAAGTGAGTAGAGGTATAAAATGTACAGAGTGGGGAATATAGTCAATAGCTATGTAACATTGTTGTATGGTGATATAACTAGACTCATTGTGATCATTTTGAAATATATGGGAATAGGGAATTATTATGGTGTAAATGAAACTTACATAGTGTTGTAGGTCAATTATGCTTCAAAAGCAAGCAAACAGTCTCATAGACAAAGAGATCAGAATTGTTACCAGAGGTGGGGAGTGGATGAAGGTAGTCAAAGGGTACATACTTGCAGTTGTAAGATAAATAAATTCTAGGGATGAAATGTACACCATCCTAAATATAGTCAGCACTGCTGTATGTTATAGTGAAAGTTGTTCGCTGAATAAATCCTAAGAGTATAGGATTCATCACAAGGAAAAAAGGTTTTTGTTTTTTTTTCCTGTTTATTTCATTATGTATCTCTAAGAGGTGATGGATATTCACTAAAAGTACTGTGATAACTGTTTCGTGATGTATGTCAGTCATATTACTCTGTACACCTGAAACTTACACAGTGCTGTTGTCAATAACATCTCAATAGAACTGGAAGGAGAAAAAAATAAGGACTCAACATACCCCCAGGAGCTTCGTGGGATGCTGGAAGTCCTAAAGAAGAAGAATGCCTTTCTGGGGCAGAAAAATACTCTGCGTGTTATCTATAGGTTTGTCTGAGCATTTACTCCGTTGGGGACTTGTTCTAAATTTTGCTCACTTGGGGATGTGGGTCTCCCTTGGTGATCAGACACCTTGCTATTTCTAAGGCTGAGCATTTGTAGGTGTGGATATCTGTTGTGTTATTTGCTGTTCTTAGTCTGCCGTGTCTGTTCCCACAAAGATTCTGAGGCCTCTCTGAGCACCCTTGAGTCATTTTCTCCAGGTACTCTTCCAGTTCACAGGATTGCCTCTTATGCCCTACACAGGCAGACCTTGGAGATATTGGGGGTTCAATTCCAGACCACTGCAATAAAGCGAGTGTTGCCTTTTGATTTCCCAGTGCATACAAAAATTATGTTTACACTCAACTGTAGTCTGTTAAATGTGCAATCGCATTGTATCTAAAAAACCAATATGCACACCTCAGTTAAAGAATACCTTATTGCTAAAAGTTGCCAGCCATCATCCGACTACACAGGGTTGCCACAAACCTTCAATTCGTAAAAAAACATTACCTGTGAAGCACAGAGATGTGAAGTGCAATCAAGAGGTATGCCTGTATAGTGTTCCCATTTCACTCTTAAACTTGGTAGGAAACCAGTGTGCCAAGTTTCTTTGTTTCTTGACCTGACTGATGGAAATTCTTTTTTTTTTCTCCTTATTCTTTCATATTAATTAACCCAGGAGCCTAACTCTTAGTGTCATGACCCTTTTATTCCTTCTCTCCTTTGCTAAAGATAGAGATTGTTGACCCCTTCTGGCTTTTTACATTGTTTTAAATTTGTAAAATAAGTTGGACCTGTTTTTGTAGGGGAAGTAGGGAGAAGAAAATGAGCTCTATAGAACCACAGTAAAATTTGCCCTGGAGAACACTCTCCATAAGTTGTGAGAGAGCCCTTTAGATCCTTGTACTAGATGTATCCATATATTTTGTTTTGGAAATTTCACAATTATCCTAACAGTTATCTTTCCCACTTCCTCATTTTACAGACAGGAAGGGCTAGGTTCCTCGAGATTACAGCGAAGTCCAGGGACACCCTAGGTAACTCATGGCAGAATTGGCTGTCAGACTCCAAAGTCCATGCTCTTTCCTATATGATGTGTTGACTGTTTTGCTCGTATCGTCAGAATTAGTAAAACATGACTGTGGTGAAAAGGCTAGATCCCTGGATTACATGGTTATTGCACACAGAGTTGCCGTTGTTGCGCTTAGTCACTCAGTTGTGTCCGACTCTTTTCAACCTCATGGGCTGTAGCCCGCCAGGCTCCTCTGTCCATTGGGTTCTCCAGGCAAGAATACTAGAGTGGGTTGCCACTCCCTTCTCCAGGGCATCTTCCTGATCCAGAGATCGAAGCCAGGTCTCCTACACTGCAGAAGAATTCTTTACCATCTGAGCTACCAGGGAAGCCCAGAGTTGCTGTTGATCTGTGTTTAAATATTCCAGGAATCTTGAGAATCCTCTCTTAAAGTCCTGGGAAGGACTTTATATTCACATCTGAATGAGCAAGTTGTGATGTTCAAAGATGTCTTAGCGGAATAAACATAGGAAGTTATTTTTATCTTGAAGATGTTTAAGTTTGAAATAAATGTTTCCAACCAACTTGGTAAATAGGTTTTATAGCCATATTTACAGGCTGCAGGTTTTGCTTAAAACTGAATGGCTTATGCTCTGCTTTCCATTTGTTGGAGTGCAGAGCTTGTTTGATTACCTGGAAAGTAAGTTAATCGGGAATTACTCAAGGCACTATGGGTTTTTCTCCTGACTTTCTGGTTAGTTTATTTACCTTTGGAAGTAACTGCTTGCTTTCTCTTGTGGCTTTCTTAAGTCCCCTACTCAGAGTTTAAACTCCTTTACATTGTTCAAGGTGTACTTTGATAGAATATTCTAATTTGTGCTACTTGTTCAAAGATTCATCAGGGCTCTACTTCAAAGTGATGATGTTTCAGGCTGACCTTATTCGCCCTCCAGATTCAGATCCAGCAAACAACCAGGGGAGAAGGTGCCCGGTAAACTTGCTTCCAAGAAGCAGGTGCTTCTCCTTCCCCACAGGGTCACAGTATTGCTTCTCCTTCTGTTTCTCATTCTCTTACTCTGGGCTGCAGGAAGGGTGGTAACACTCAGGACACATGGATTTGTAGTTGCTTGGACCTGGAGAATGTAGGCAGCAGGAAGAGGTATATTGAAAGCACCTGGAGATGGAAGCCTTATTGGTACAGCCACTATGGAAAACAATGTGGAGAGGCCTCAGAAAACTAAAAATAGAATTACTGTATCATTGACCAATCTCACTTCTCGATGTATTTACAAAGGAAATGAGATCACTATCAAAGAAATATCTGCATCCGCATCCTCCTGTTCAGCCCCTCCTCCCACCCCCCTCCACCAAGAAAAAGGAAGTCTTGCATTTGTCATGAGGGCATTATGCAAAATGGGATGAGTCAATCAGATACAGACAGACAAAAACTATGATCTCACTTATGTGTGGAATCTAGAAGAGCTGGCTCCATGTTGAAATACCAGTGCATTCTGAAGGAGATCAGCCCTGGGATTTCTTTGGAAGGAATGATGCTAAAGCTGAAACTTCAGTACTTTGGCCACCTCTGCAAAGAGTTGACTCATTGGAAAAGACTCTGATGCTGGGAGGGATTGGGGGCAGGAGGAGAAGGGGACGACCGAGGATGAGATGGCTGGATGGCATCATGGACTCGATGGACGTGAGTCTGAGTGAACTCTGGGAGATGGTGATGGACCGGGAGGCCTGGCGTGCTGCGATTTATGAGGTCGCAAAGAGTCAGACATGACTGAGCGACTGAACTGAACTGATATTGAAAAGTTGTGGACTCTTGTTCCCTGGAGCAGTGACTCTGGGCGGGGAGGGAGGAGATAGATTACCTACAGATGAAGACAGAGCTTCCAGCAAACTCCAGGCCTCTTACCTTCCCACCCCACCATTTTCCTTCCTCTCAATCATTTATGGATGTGACACAGTACAAAGACAGGGAGTCAAAGCTGGTGTTAATCCCCTGGGTTTTGTTTTTTTTTTTCAGTTTTTATAAGTGAAAGTGAAAAAGTGAAAGTCGCCCAGTCACGTCCGACTCTTTGAGACTCCACGGACTATACAGTCCAAGGAATTCTCCAGGCCAGAATACTGGAGTGGGTAGCCTTTCCCTCCTCCAGGGGATCTTCCCAACCCAGGGATTGAACCCAGATCTCCTGTATTGCAGGCGGATTCTTTACCAGCTGAGCTCAGTGTTTATATTGGAGCACTGCATCTGAAAAATAACCATGTTGTGTTAGTTTCAGGGATACAACAAACTGACTCAGTTATTCATGTATCTATTATTTTTCAAATTCCTTTCCCATTTAGGTTATTACAGAATACTCAGTAGAGTTCCTTGTGCTATACAGTAGGTCCTTATCCTTGTTGGTTATCTATTTTAAATATTAGCAGTGTGTACATGTTAATCCCAAACTCCCAGTCTATCCTCCACCCTCTCCATCCCACCTCCTGGTAACCATAAGTTCATTCTCTAAGTCTGGAGTCTATCTCTGTTTTGTAAAAAAGTTCATTTGTATCCTTTTTTTTTTTTTTTTTTAAGATTCTGCATATAAGTGATACTATGTGATCTTTGCATTTTTTACTGACTTCCTTTAGTGTGATAATCTCCAAGTCCATCCATGTTGCTGCAAATGGCATTATTTCATTCTTTTTAATGGCTCAATAACAGTCCATTGTACATACGTCCCACATCTTTATAAATGCATTTGTCGATGTACGTTTAGGCTGCTTCCGTTTCTTGGCTGTTGTAAACAGAACTGCAATGAAATTGGGGTGCATGTATCCTTTTTGAACCATGTTTTTCTCAGGATATATGCCCAGGAGTGGGACTGTGGGCTCATATGGTAGCTCCACTTTTAGTTTTTAAAGGAACCTCCATATTCTTTTCTGGTATGTCTGTACCAATTTGTATTCCCACCAACAGTATAGAGGTGTTCCCTTTTCTCCACACCCTCTCTAGCATTTATTGTTTGTAGACTTTTTGATGATGGCCATTCTGACTAGTGCAAGGTGATACCTTATTGTAGTTTTGTATTCTAGTATTTCTCTAATAATTAGCAATGTTGAATATGTGCCTCTTGGCCATCTGGCCTTCCTGCCTTTTAAGACTTTTCATCTGTTGAATGGAAATGATAATGGACCTGCCTCATAGTTTTGTTAAGGGAATGAAATGAAAAAATAGGGAAAATGCTAAGACTATAGAGAGTATAATTTTGATTACTGTGTGTTGGGCTCTGACCTAGGTGCTGGGCTTACAGAGATGAGTAAAACTTGTTCCTTGACTACAGAGAACTCAAACATAGCTAGAATATAGATTCACACACAAATTGCCATTATGTTAAAGTATAGGGGCTTTCCTGGTGGCTCAGACAGTAAAGAATCTGCCTGCAATATGGGAAGCACAGGTTCGATCCCTGGATTGAGAAGGTCCCCTGGAAAAGGGAGTGGGTATCCACTCCAGTACTCTTCCCTGGAGAATTCCTTGGACAGAGGAGCCTGGCGGGCTATAGTCCAAGGGGTTACAGAGTCAGACACGATTGAGCGACTGATCACACACACAGAATGTAACTGGTAAGCAGAACAGAAATTCTGATATTGGGTAGTCATTCTCTTTATCTCCCACATAGGAGACTTTCTCTGCAAATGCAGAATTGAATCAGAAATAGATGGAGTCCGCTGGTGGGCATCATGGTCATGGTGATGGAGCCAGGCTGACAGATAGACCCAGTTGCATCCTTTGTCTGTCCCTGGATGGGCTGGTTGTAGTACCTCTTTACCTATTTGGTGCTCATGTAGTCAACTATTTTTTTTTTTCCCTTTGTTTAATAACATCCTGGCAGACTTCTCCTTTCTGTAAACACACAGTCTAGATCATAGTACCGTGGACTATAGTGACAGCTGCTCAGTCGTGTCCAATTCTTGGTGACCCCATGGACTATGCAGTCCATAGAATTCTCCAGGTCAGAATACTTGAGCAAGTAGTCTTTTTCCTTCTCTAGGGAGTCTTCCCAACCCAGGGATTGAACCCAGGTCTCCCGCATTGCAGGCAAATTTTTTTACCAGCTGAGCCACAAGGGAAGCCAAGCCATGGACTAGATTACAGTTTATTTTAGTTACATTCCAGCCTGGAGGATAGGACCACCTGGCAGGCCCCTTGAGTGAGGGAGAGGGAGAGTGACAGAGAGGTCCAGAGGACAGGGATTTCTCTCGGCTACAGTTGTACCCTTGGCTTTTTGCAGAGGGGTGGGAGATAAGGCCGGGGTGCACAGGGGAGAGGGGGGTGTTCCGTGTCTGGAGAGCTCTGTGTGTCAGCTTGTTCTTTTTTATATAATACCAACTGTTTCCATTGTGTTATCTGAAGTTTTCTCCACCAATGAGGAATTCTCCATCATTTTCCATAATAAATATTGGGGTTTGAGAGTTTCATTTTCGCCCCCTCCAGTGGGTTGTGAATCAGTTGAGACTTGTGCACAGGTGTCAGCTAGGGTGCTTGATAATGTCTTTGATAGGGAGAGAGCTCAAACAGAGTTGGGGACCCTAAATGTGAGAGCTCTTGCAACCTGAACTGAGCTGATTTATCCTGATGATAGATGTGTATGTTGTTAATCCCTTCCTTCAAATTGTGTAGGTGTAACATAGCTTCTCAATGGTCTGAGGCACTGTAAACGTATACACCTGTGCCCTTGAGTCGCGCTCTGTGTTGGAAGCATAGTCTTCACTTTGGATGGCCCCTCCTTCTCACCTGGTCCCCATGGAGATGTGAGCTCTCTCTTCTGGATGCCCTTAGGCTTCCTGTCTCCTGTGTGTGAGGACAAGATAATGCCTTATGCTTTAGCGGCTTCCTGGGTGGCGCTGGTGGTAAAGAACCCACCTGCCAATGCAGGAGACATAAGAGACATGGATTCGATACCTGGGTCATGAAGATTTCTCTGGAGAAGGAAATGGCAACCTACGCCAGCATTCTTGCCTGGGAAATTCCATGGGCTGAGGAGCCTGGTGAGTTACAGTCCAGGGGGTCGCAGAGAGTCAGACACGACTGAAGCGGCTTAGCACGCACGCACGAATGGGTGCTTTTTGGTCTGTTGTACTGATACTTGCTTTACTCCTTTCTCTAGAAGGTGGGAACCAGAGATCCTTTCCTTTTTCTACCATGGCACCATCCTGAACTCTGGGACTAGTTATTTAATTGAGTACATTTAAGTGATGACCTTTCATCCCCTTTACAGTTCAAGACAGAAGAGAATAAGATGGAGAGAAAAGGCCAGCGGTTGGAAATAGAATAAAATGGGAGCAGAGATTTCCCTGGTGGGCCAGTGGTTAAGACTCCATGTGCTTTCAGTGCAGGGGTTATGGGTCCCATCCCTGGTCAGGGAACTAGAGTCCCCTATACCATGTAGTGTGGGCCCCCCTCCAACCCAAAGAATAAAGTCAGAGCAGGAAGAAGGAAGACAGAGGGAACCTGATAATAGACAGGGAACCTGATAATGAAGAAAAGAAATGTTTACAAAAGAAGTGGACTGAGACCTGTGCTTCCTCCTGCACTGAGATGGTCCTGCCCCCTTTGAGTGGCTCTGATCACTCTTGTGTTATGGGGGGTCCTTAACGAGGAGGGTCACCACAGCAGTGACCAGAGTGTTACCCCTAATTCAAACCTCTCTGCTGCAGCCACCAAAATGGGAAATAGCCTCAACGGGCCAGTCCTTTGGCAGCTGCGAAGTAGACAAGATTAGATTATCTGGTTTCTGTTTTCAGCCTGCCGTAACACTGCCTAAAACTAATCATTTCAAGGCAATCATTTGCTCCCATTTCTGTTTTCATTGTATGTCTCCTTAGGCTCACGGCTTCTCGGGTGGTGCTAGTGGTATGCAGGAGACATAAGAGACGAGGGTTCGATCCCTGGGTTGGGAAGATTCCCTGAAGGAGGGCACAGCAACTCCAGTATTCTTGCCTGGAGTATCCCATGGCCAGAGGAGCCTGGTGGGCTACAGTCCATGGGGTTGCCAAGACTCGGACATGACTGAATCGACTTAGCAGGCACAAGCACAGGCTCAGTTTGGGTGACATCAGAGTGGTTTCTGATCATTTCAGTTTCTTTCATTCTTAAATTTTAAGTTCTGTTGAAGTCTTCCTAAACGTCCAGTTGGAAAATGCAAGTTTACATAAGTGATGCCATTTATTAAACATAAGTTTTCATTAAATTCACTTGTCTGTGGATACACTGTAGGTTTTTAAGTTAGAAGATGAACATTAACAAGTAATTGGTGTTTGTTGGGTGGTAGAAAGACGCGTTGGTGTCCTATTTAAAGATTGGAAATTTAAATAACATTTAGTGTAGCTCAGAGTGGAACTTTGTGGGCAGATTCATCAAGTGCAGATGATTTTTGAATTTAATTAGCAAAATATCAGAGCAGCTGTTTCTGTGGGAGGTGGGGAGCAGAATGTGGGGTGTAGGAGATCCAGGACCACTGGTGGTTATGGGAACAAGCAAGGGGTTAGTTAGCTGCCTGTGAGGCCTGACTGTCCACCCTGGGAGGCTCTGGAGAGATGACAGGAAGGGGAAAATGGTAAGATATTTTCATGGGGAAAGACAGGAGAATCGCGTAACATAGGAAGATGGCCAGTAGTGAGAGCGTGGAGAGATCAGAAGTGATTGGAGAAAGGAATGAGGGGGAAGTTAAAGCAGGCTCGGTGATGTTAAACTACATCAGAGTTTTATTGAAAAGAGCCTGAGAAGTGTCTACTTTTTTGAGCAGTGCCACAACTATGCAGATAAGGATCCACTCTTCAGGGAAGAAACAGTCTAGAGTGGAGGTGGCATGAATGCAGACAGGATGTGATGGGTGCAGTGTGCTGGCATGATGCAACTGCAGAGGCTGCCAGAGGGAGGGAGAGAGGTACAGTGCTTGGCTTCTCTGATTTGGTGAAGGAAGCTTTTGGCTTTTTCTTTAAAAAAAAAAAAAAAAATCCAACTCCTGGGGCTTCGCTGGCAGTCCGGTGGTTAGGAAGCTGTGCCCCAGTCCTTGGTTGGGGAGCTAGGATCACACATGTTATACAGTGTGGCCAAGAAAAAAAAAGTAAACTCAAACTCTTAGCAAATCCCTGATAGAAACCAGGCACCCACTGTAGGTTTGGTGAGCCATGCTTTTAAGAAGACTGGCCGTTCAGCTGGGATGACCTTGCTCCACTCATTGTTTTAATGTCAGTACAGTGAAGTTATTTCCTGTGCTGCTGGTGTAGTCTTTACATGAAGTGAATCAGTTCATCATCACCTGTCAGATGTCAGTCAGCCTTAGGCTGAGTCACTTTATCCAGCCAAAGCACAGAAAGCATTTATAAGTATTTTCGAGTTAGAAAGGATATTATGGATCATTAATATGATCTCTTGATTTTTCCAGTTGGAAAGCTTAGGACCTCAGGGGCTAAGGACTGTCTAATGTTCAGTACGTAATCGTTGACTTCAGCCCACGGTGAGCCCGTCTCAGACCTAGTCTGTGTCTGGTCCAGGATTAGGCAATGGGTATCCACACTCTGACACCAGGTGTGCTTGGCAGGGACATCACGTTTAGAAGAACAGCAACGACTATTTTTTAAATATTTCCCGGAATCCTGTGGTCCTTTTCTAACACTGGTGTGTTTTTGTGGCCAAGTATTGCAACTGTGGAATCTTCATAGTGTTAACAGTAGGTAGCCATGGCAGGCTTAGCTTTTGCTTTAAAGAAAAAAGGTATCATGTGGGGGTGGCCTTAGAAGTTCATTCGTTGAATACACAATAACCACTGTGTGTACATTACCTACACACTGGAGGGACTTTCCTGGTCTTTCTGTGATGGTGCCCCTTGCCTGCTGCCTCCTTTTCCCCATAGAATTTACATCCCTGGAAAACCGGTAGCAGGAGGCAGGAACTTCTGCCATGTGCCCTGGAATGGTCTGACTTAAATGTCAAACAAATAGAAAAACCACAATAGGAGACGGAAGTTGCATCTTGGCTTAATAGGCTTTTGAGGTGAGTAATTTTTTTATGTTCATACCACTGAAAAAATTATAGACTCTAGAGCAGCGGTCCCCAACCTTTTTGGCACCAGGGACCAATTTCATGGAAGACAGTTTTTCCACAGACTGAGGTAGGGGGCAGGTAGGAATGGTTTCAAGATGGTTCAAGCACTTTACACTTATTGTGCATAGAAAAAGCAAGAGAGTTCCAGAAAAGCATCTACTTCTGCTTCATTGACTGTGCTAAAGCCTTTGACTCTGTGGATCACAACAAATTGTAGAAAATTCTGAAAGAGATGGGAATACCAGACCACCTTACTTGCCTCCTAAGAAATCTGTATGCAGGTCAGGAAGCAACAATTAGAACCAGACATGGAACAACAGACTGGTTCCAAATTGAGAAAGAAGTATTTCAAGGCTGTATATTGTTACCCTGCTTATTAACTTGTATGCAGAGTACACCATGCTAAATGCCAAACTGTATGAAGCACATGTGGGGATCAAGATTGCCAGGAGAAAAATCAATAACCTCAGATGACACCACCGTTATGGCAGAAAGCGAAAAGGAACTGAAGAGCCTCTTAATGAAGGTGAAAGAAGAGAGTGAAAAAGTTGGCTTAAAACTCTGCATTCAAAAAACTAAGATTGTGGCATCTGATCCTGTCACTTCACTTCCTGGCAATTAGATGGGGAAACAATGGAAACAGTGAGAGTGTTAATTTTCTTGGGCTCCAGAATCACTGCAGATAGTGTTTGCAGCCATGAAATTAAAAGACACTCTTTGGAAGAAAACTATGACCAACTTAGCATATTAAAATGCAAAGACGTTACTTTGCTGACAAAGGTCTGTCTAGTCAAAGCTATGGTTTCTCCAATAGTCATGTATGGATATGAGAGTTCCATAAGGAAAGCTGAGTGCCAAAGAATTGATGCTTTTGAACTGTGGTGCTGGAGAAGACTCTTGAGAGTCCCTTAGACTGCAAGGAGATCCAACCAGTCCATCCTAAAGGAAATCAGTCCTAAATATTCATTGGAAGGACTGATTGCTGAAGCTGAAACTCCAGTACTTTGGCCACCTAATAGGAAGAACTGACTCGTTGGAAAAGACCCTGATGCTGGGAAAGATTGAAGGCAGGAGAAGGGGATGACAGAGGATGAGATGGTTGGATGACATCACTGACACGATGGACATGAATCTGAGTAAGCTCTGAGAGTTGGTGATGGACAGGGAAGCCTGGTGTGCTGCAGTCCATGGGGTCACAGAGTTGGACAGGATTGAATTGAACTGACTGATACTTAATGTGCACTTTGTTTCTGTTATTCCATCAGCTTCACCTGAGATCATCAGGCATTGGATCCAGGAGATTGGGAACCCCTCCTCTAGAGGATGAATGGATTACATGTAAAACCCAAAGGACTTTCCCCTCCACACTGAGAGAAAGTAGCTTTAATGCTCAGCTGTACCTTTAGAATCTTTTAGACAACTGCAGGACGTGAGTCTTGTGAGTGACACATGATGCCCGCTAATCTGCCCTGTTGCCATTGAACCTGCTGCCAGGGACTTAGGAAGCTGGCATCAGAGCAAAGGGAAGGAGGAAAGCCAGGTGGTAGCGGTGGCAACAGATATAGGCTGAAGCTTTGGGCGGGGGGAACAAGTGAGAAGATAAACAGAAAGTTTTAGAGAAAGCTGACCTTTTAGGATGATGTCTCAGAAACATTTGCCAAGTTTCACGAGAAATCCCAATGTTGTGCTTTGGTATATTGTCCATATCAACATATCTTTGATTTTTTAATAAGCATTCTTGTTATTATAATGTCCCCAAGGCAGTTCTGAACCCTTATGTTTGCTGCTTAATAAGCTCATGAAGCAAGAGAGAAGATAACTGCCTGATGATCACAGGCCAACTCAGTGGCAAAAGGTGACTAAGCGCCAGCCTATTGTTAATTGTCAAAATACCAACAAGTAGGGTCTTTATTAGTGTTTTCATCTGGTAGTGACTAAGGGCAGGTCATTCTTGATGACAGGCTAGACTGTCAAAATTTTCAGTGTTTCTAAATGTGAAAAGTGAAATTCGTCGCACAGTCATGTCCAACTCTGTGAAATCCCATGGGCTGTAGCCTGCCAGGCTCCTGTCTGTGGAATTCTCCAGGCAAGAGTACTGGATTGGGTTGCCATTTTCTTCTCCAGCAGACCTTCCCAGATCAGGGATGGATCCCACTTGTCCTGCACTGACAGGCAAGTTCTTTGCTGCTGGACCACCTGGGAACCCCTCCCAGATGGGGTTCAGCATGGATCAGCATGGATCCTGTGACTGGAACTCTTTTCTAGTACTCTTGATTTTCTCAAGATACTCGCAAGAAGCAACTCTTTCTTTTTGAGCCCCGAGTCAGCCCCCAGTGTTGCATACAGTAGGGGACCTGGTTCTATGAGTGGCATTAGGGGTGGCATCTGGAGGTGATCAGTGAAGCTGGGCAGCACACCCTTTGATAGATTTGTGGCTTGGGTTCCTGGACTCCTGATGCTTTTTTCCCCATTTCTCTCTCAGATATCTTAATTTTCCTCTTTCAAGCATACTAAACAGCAGGAACCATATGCTGAGGCTCAGTTTTTAATCTTAAGAACAAGTATGTCCTTACCGCCTGGAGGAGGTGGTCCACTGACATCTGAGCACAGTGTGTGTGTGTGCACACGTGCTCTGGTGCTGGTGCTCAGTTGTGTCCAGCTCTTTGTGACCCCACGGACTATAGACCACCAGGCTCCTCTGTCCATGCGATTTCCCACACAAGAATACTGGAGTGGGTTGTCATTTTCTGCACCGGAGTCTCGACCCAACCCAGGGATCAAACCCAGGTCTCTTAAGTCTGCTACATTGGCAGGTGGATTCTTCACCACCTGGAAGTGTGTGCGTATATGTGTATACATCTATAGAAATGACATATATAAGAAATACATATGTGTGTATATATGTGTGTGTGTATATATATGTATATGTAGACATGTGTGCATATATTTATGTGTGTGTGTATATATATG
>SJYC01019142.1:0-12733 GCA_006408675.1 Madoqua kirkii | reverse complement strand
TTAAAGTAATTAGCCTCCACTTAAATAAATTTATATTTTAAAAATAAATAAAACTTAGAGTGTGAAGCAATCATTTTCCTCCATTTCTTACAATAAAAATCTCACCAGGAGATCCCAATACCAACATTTTACATTAATTATTTTATATCCCATATAATGAACAATAGATCTAGACATCTTTGATGTGTATGAATTCCCAGTACCAGTAGTGAGGTACAAGTGCTGGACCAATGCCTGGCTGTTCACAACTGAGTCACTTGGTCTCACACTTTATCCTTCCGGGGGAGGACATTGATTCAAAACCATACTAGGGGCCTTTTATCAGAAACCTATTTACTCCTCACACAATCTGAGGATACTACAGTCTGAGCAGGTGGTTATTATCCATATTAGACACAGTCTTGTGGTTTATCTTTTGGGTCACTTGAAACCAGTGAAAACCATGATTTTGTTTCTCTCTTCTTTTTTTTTTTTTTTAAATGCTAAACTTTTTATTTTGTATTGGGATATAGCTGATTAACAACGTTGTGATAGTTTCAGGTGAACAATGAAGAAACTCAGCTATACATATATGTGTATCCATTCTCCCCCAAACCCTTCTCCCATCCAGGCTGGCACATAACATTGAACAGAATTCCATGTACTACACAATAGGTCTTGGTTGGTTATCCATTTTGAATATATTAATGTGTGCATGACCTTCCCAAATTCCCTAACTATCCCTTCCCTTTGGGAAACTATGTTCATTTTCTAAGTTTGTGAGTCTCTTTCTAATACCATAAACTTGAAATCACAAATGGTATGGGTTAAATGTAGAAACCTAGGATGAGTCACTAGGCAGAACTCTAATTCTTGAATTTCTCTGTTGTTGGAATTTGTACTTGCCTGACAGTTAATGATTTGTCTTTCCTACAAACTCTGACCTCCAAGATACTGACTAAGTCTTCTCCATCTTTATAAGCCCACTAACGCTCATTGCATGCTGTCTTAAAGATACTCATTAAAAGTCTTCTGAATCAAATTCCCAGATATCAGTATAAAACCATGGAAATGGTTTGGTGCCAGAGACTTAAGCAGAAGGCTCTGTTGCTGGAATCTTTTAGGCTAGGATGTCTCTTAAGCTTTAACCTTAATTTAATTTCACTTAATTTCATTAATTATAAGTAAATAAAAATAAATGTAAATATAAAATGCTCCCACCCCTCCTTCACTCCTAACACTCCTATCACTGATGATGGGAGCTTTCATTTAACTTTCACTTCTATCCCATTTCACCTCCCAGAAGGAAGCACTATTATTGGCTATTATAGATCCTTTCTAATAACATCTTCTGTAGTTTGGGTGTATGAAACACATTATTTTGATCCTAAAAACAAAATGTTCAAAATACATTTTTAAAAACTTACTTCCAGATATTAATACTATCTGCCCCATCAGCAACCCCACACTCCTGGTTAATAATTATTGTGCTAAATAAAGGGGCTTCCCTGGTGGCTCAGACGGTAAAAGAATTGCCTGCAATGTGGGAGACCTGGGTCAGGAAGATCCCCTTGAGGAGTGCATGGCAACCTATTTCAGCATTCTTGTTTGAAGAATCCCCATAAATGGAGAAGCCTGGCAAGGTAGAGTCCATGGCGTTGCAAAGAGTCAGATGCACCTGAGTGACTAAGCACAGGACAATGAATAAAGAGAACAAAACAATAAGGCAGGGATTCAAGGAAACTCTAATTTCTTTCCAAAATGCAGTCTTCATTTTCAGTCTCTTGGCACAAGATTCTACCTGGGAAGGAAGGCAGGAAGTCCTAGCAGTCAGACCTGCTGCTACATGGAATATGGTGTATAAAGAGTGACTAGTCATGTTAGACATGTCATTGAGATTAATCACCTAAGAAAGAAATCATGAGAATGAAAATCCAAAGGTAAACAAAACTATGAAAAACAAATATATGAAGTTTCCCCTATAAGACACTCACCTATGGAGTTCTATAAACTAATTGCTTTTTTATTTAAAAAAAATTATATATCCCTGGTATCATGACAGAATACTTCACTAACACACAAAAGTAAGTATAAGCTAACCAACACACATGGAAAAGGCCTAACAATAATACTTGCTCTCTTATTTACTTCTTATAGGTGGAATAACAGAGAGAAGATCAGGCAGTTTGTTTCTAATTTTCCCACTCTGGCTTCTCCTGAGAATTCAGTGCATGGGTCATTTTGTTAAATGTGAATAGACCAATACAGCAGGTATAAACACAGACCAAGGACAAAGAGTTGGATATCAGAACATTCCAATGTCGATGTCTATGTTTCCAAATTTTGAGTTAAGTGAAAGTGAAGTTGCTCAGTCGTGTCCGACTCTTTGCAACCCCATGGACTGTAGCCTATCAGGTTCCTCCATCCATGGGATTTTCCTGGCAAGAGTGCTATAGTGGATTGCCATTTCCTTCTCCCGGGGATCTTCCTGACCCAGGGATTGAACCCAGGTCTCCCGCATTGCAGGCAAACGTTTTACCATCTGAGCCACCAGGGAAACTAACACCAATTATGGAAACCAAGGCCTTAACTAAGTATCTTGCTAAGAGAACTGTTCTCTCCAGTGGATTTGTCTCATTACTCTTTGACACTTTCCTCCTAATAAGAATCCCAGAGAAATCTGACCTCTCACCATTTTCTTTTTTCAGTACTTTTCTTAATTGTAACCAAGAGTCCAGTTTGGTAAACATTATCCTAAGCGAAAGAGAATCCAAATCCTCAACTAGAAATCAATCTGAAAGTGCCAAGAAAAGGGTTAGCTTGTTCATTTTCCTTTGAGAAAATAGTTGAGATATTACAATATGCAAAATGCTAGAGAAAGAACAGGGACAGAGCTTTTGAAGTTTTGCTTACCTACACACAAGTCTACATGGATATTAGAAAGACAAAATGATGCTACAATACTGTTCAAAGGAAAATAATTCACATTGGTTTCAGCCAGTCACTTCATTTGAAATTCCTAGTATTTACAGACATTTAAAAAATACATATTGCATAATCCTAGTATCAAGAACTCATATGGAAGCACTTAAAAAATACTCATGAAATCCAAGAATAAATGCATTAAACAAGAGGTTGTAAATGAGGCTTACCTGGTCTCTCGGAGTTTCTGGATATATTTATACTTGTTAGACAACATGCCGTTAGATGTAATCACTGCCTGAATATACATGATACAAGACAATTCTTTAGTCAGCATATTTAGTCCCACAATCATGGGCTCATGACTAACAGAGAAAAGAGAGAGTGACAGAGATGGATAAAGACAGGGAGGGAAAGAGGAAAAGGGATCAAGGAAAGTGGTAGAAAAAAGACATTCATGAAAAGAAATACTTTTCATAACTTACATCTCGCACCACAGGAGAAAAATTCTGACTTTCAAGAGGCTGTGTCGCATCTGATAGTATCTGAAAAGGAAAGGAAATTGGAAAAAGATAAATGATGTTGCGAAGATGGCGTCTTGCTGTTTTATCTGTATTAAAATATTAGTCAAAGGAAAAAATGTTTAGAAAAGTTTTTTGAAAATCACTGAATTGTATAATTAATTGGCACAAGGAGTCTTCTGCAAGCAATGAATTCTGCCCCCCAAAACATGTTTATTCAGTACGATTTCCAATTCAAAACCTTAATCACATTTGCTTCCTGGAAACACAGAAGACTTAGACTTCCCCACCAGTTAGATGTGCATGTTGAGCGTCTGCTGCTGTTCAGTCACTCAGTCATGCCCAACTCTTTGCAACCCTTTGAACTGTAACCCGCCAGGCTCCTCTGTCCATAGGAGTTTCCAGGCAAGAATATTGGAGTGGGTTGCCACTTCATTCTCCAGGGAATCTTCCTGACCCAAGGATCAAACCCACATCTCCTGTGTCTCCTGCATTGCAGGTAGATTCTTTAACCCCTAAGACACCAGGGAAGCCTGTGTCACGTTGAGCGTGCTGGCAAATATCACCACAAGCTTTACCACCACAGTCCTCACTCTGAGGACCTCCACCCCATCCCAAAGGTTTTATTAGCATAGAAAATGGGGTATGCTACCATAGGGAGTCTCCCTCAGGTCAGCCAGCAATAGTTCCATATATAGACGCATCAGCATTTCAGAAGTGTCAAGGAAAATGACTTGACCCAGTAGACTCAAAAAATCTGTCATACCCTTCCCATTATCTCACAAGTATGAGCCAACAACAAAAGCCACACCTCTTACTGACACCCTAACATTCCAGTCCTTCTCATTTCCTCCAAGGCATCCAACCTTTGAATAGACGCCAAAGGGTAAAGATCAGATAAGTGCGGTTGCTTTTGATGGGTGGGGCCTTCAGGCCAATGAGACAATCAAGACCCTACAGCATTCACCCAACTAAGAAAGTGTTAAATGTACCTACCAGATGCTGGCAGAACAGTATATATTTACTGTATTAAATACAAAACTACTTTCATGTATCTGAAACATCAGATACCTAGGCTCGCTATTCCTAGGAAAACAGCATAAAAAAAAAAGACAGGTATACATATTTATAAGCCAGGCATTCTTAAGGGAATCGATGAAACTGACACTTGAGGTCTTCCCACTGCCTCTTTCTCCCAGCTACCTTTGGAGTATTTCCTTCTCAAGCTGACTCCTCCAACTACCAACTCTGTCAACAAGGCAAGAGTCATTAACAGATAATAAAATGAGTTCACATCTCACTCAGTATATGGTTCAATCACTCAACTCCTATGTATCTTTTCACTCTCTCTCTCTCTCTCTCCTCTTTATCTCTAATTCTATAGCCTCATGTAGGCCTTACTAGGATCATAGGAACTACCTTCCACATCTCTTCCCTCCATTTATCTCCAATCTGAAACACAAATTTGATTATTTGTGTTTAAACAGGCTCCAGTGCCTATTTACCCCACTCCAGTACTCTTGCCTGGAAAATCCCATGGACGGAGCCTCGTAGGCTGCAGTCCATGGGGTCTTGAAGAGTTAGACACGACTGAGCGACTTCACTTTGACTTTTCACTTTCATGCATTGGAGAAGGAAATGGCAACCCACTCCAGTATTCTTGCCTGGAGAATCCCAGGGATGGGGGAGCCTGGTGGGCTGCCGTCTGTGGGGTCGCACAGAGTCAGACACGACTGAAGCAACTTAGCAGCAGCAGATTTCCATTGCCTTCGAGTTAGTGTCAAGCTCCCACTATAGTCTGGCTCTGCCTCTCCTGCCTCAACCTCCACATTGGCCTCACACCCAACACTTCAATCATGTGAACAGCCTGGAGCTGGGTACCCACATCAGGTCCTCACCTGCCTCTTGGCCACACCATGTAGCCACTTCACATGTTACTCCTCTGCTTCCAACTCCTCTTTGTTCTCTGAGATGCAGCTGAAGAACTGCATTCTCTGTGAAGCCTTTATCAAAGTGAAAGTCGCTCAGTCGTGTCCACCTCTTTGCAACTCCATGGACAATACAGTCCATGGAATTCTCCAGCCCAGAATACTGGAGTGGGTAGCTTTTCTCTTCTCCAGAGGAATTTCCAACCTAGGGACTGAACCCAGATCTCCCGCATTACAGATGGATTTTTTACCAGCTGAGCCTCAAGGGAAGCTTATCAAAACCTGCCCCCAAACAGACCTGGAAAATAGGAACAGCACTTGGCATCTTGCTGTAGGGCTACTAATTGTAAGATGGCAAATATTCAATAAATATATTAGTGGATACATGCAGTCATTATTGAAAATTCAGTGCACTTTCCCCCCAAGAAACTAATAATTGTCATGAGTCCACCTAAAGAGAGGCAAATATCAAACAAACACAAAAGGTCGCTCAGGGACTTCCCTGGTGGTCCAGTGGCTAAGACTTCCCCTCTCCCAATGCAGGGGGCCTGGGTTCAATCCCTGATCAGGGAACTAGATCCCACATACCGTAACTAAGAGTTCACCTGCCACAACTAAAGATCCTGCATGCCACAACAAAGATCGAGATCCCTTGTGCTGTAACTTAGACCTGAGACAGCCAGATAAAAAAAACTTTCTAAGGCTGCTAAATTACCGCATTTAACTATCTCCCTTGCTAGAATTCATCCAATACAAAACTGCAAGCACAGCCTCCTAAAGCATATGGTAGGCTTGTCACTTTCACATATAACAATTTTGAGGCTCATCACTCTTTTCTAAATTAATCTCAAGTTATTTTCCCAGTGTTAAGACCCCTTTTAACATGGAACCAATATATTTACCTTAATTCCATCTGATCTGACAGCACACAGAAACCTTATGTTAAATTAGCTTCCACCTTCGCTCTCCCATCTACATCGCACAGTATGCCTCCTATTTCCACTTTTCTGACTTCCTCAACTGGACAGATCCTCCCCCTCCACAACGTCGTTAGCATCTTCCTGTGACTATCACATTCCATCTTTCAGTAGAATTGCACACGTGTCTTATGCCTTTCTTGGACCTTCTGTATCTATAGATCAGCAGCTGTGTTTTATTCTTTTCATTTAGGTGTCTGCCTTGTTCCAATAGACAATAAATATCTATTGAATTCAACTGAAACAAAACTTCCATATTGGTTCAAAAGGATATCTTATGCCCTGGAATGCTACAGGGTCTGTCACATCAAAAAAGAAAATCAGGCAGAAACAAGACAGTGCGTATACAGATATACCTTGCTTTATTGTGGTTCAACTTACTGTGGTTTACAGATATTGATTTTTTTTCTTCATTAAAGATTCGTGACAACTTTGTATTGAGCAAGTCTACTGGTACCCTTTTTTCAACAGATTTGCTCACTCTGTGTCTCTGTCTCACATTTTGGTAATTCTCACAATATTTCAAAATTTTTCATTATTTTTACTTTTGTTATGCTGATCTGTGATCAGTAATCTTTGACATTACTATTGCAAAAAAGATTATGACTCACTGAAGGCTCAGATGATGGTTAACATATTTTAGCAATATTCTTTTTCTTTTTGAAAATTGAACTATAGTTGATACGGGCTTCCCTGGTGGCTCAGTGGTAAAGAATCTGCCTGAAATGCAGGAGATGCATATCCGATCCCTGGGTCAGGAAGATCTCCTGGAGGAGGGCATGGCAACCCACTTCAGTATTCTTACCTGGAGAATCCCATGGACAGAGAAGCCTAGTGGGCTACAGTCCATGGGGTCACAAAAAATTGGATACAACTGAAGCAACTTAATCGGAGAAGACACTGGTGACCCACTCCAGTACTCTTGCCTGGAAACTCCCATGGATGGAGGAGCCTGGTGGGCTGCAGTTCATGGGGTCACTAAGAGTTGGACTTCACTTTCCCTTTTCACTTTGACGCATTGGAGAAGGAAATGGCAACCCACTCCAGTGTTCTTACCTGGAGAATCCCAGGGACAGAGTCAGACACGACTGACATGACTTAGCAGTAGCAGCAGCAGCAGAAGCAACTTAATACACACACATAGTTGACATATAATACTGTATTTCTTAATTAAGATATGTATATCATCTTTAGACTTATGGTTATGGCATACTTAATAGACTATGTATAGTTTAAACATAACTTGTATATGCACTGGGAAACCAAAAAAAATTGTGTTACTCATTTTATTGTGATATTCATTTTATTGCAGTGGTCTGAAACTAAACCCCAGATATATCCAAGGTACTTTAAATATAGCTTCATACTGTTATCAAAAGAACATAGATATATACTTAATTTTTTAGTGGCAAGCAGGTACACATATTATCAAGACTACATAGAGACAGTCATCAGTTTTTATATATGTCTAGTGCAGAGACTGATGCTTCCAAGACAATCCCACCACCCTGTTTGGAAGACCAATCTCCCAGAGGAAGAAATGGCCACCCACTTCAGCATTCTTGCATGGAGAATCCCATGGACAGAGTAGCCTGGCAGGCTACAGTCCATGGGGTTGCAAAAAGTCAGACATGACTGAAGCAACTTAGCAGCAGGGACATATAAAAGGAAGAAGGTGTTAAAATTTAGAGAAGCTGGCTGTAACAAATCTAAGCGCTTTTCTTAGATGTAGCTGCTAATGTGGAAGCAGTGGCTGGGATGCTGAGCAGAGAGAAACTGAGAAGAGCTTGTGGCTGACCACAGGGTAAAAAACAAAAACAAAAACAAAAACTAGAGTTTAAGTTCAGCTGAAGGGGATCCTAATAAAGGCCAGATTTCCATTTGGGATCCTGAAAGATTATATTCTAAATAAAGGGTCAACTGAAAAATGTAGTTCTCCAAAGGACCAAGGCTCAGCTTTGGAATCACTTCCATTCCGAACTGAACGGAGGTGATTTTCTCCTAGCCTCCTTGCCAGAAACAAAGGAAATCTTCTCTGAAACACACACACACACACACACACACACACACACACACACACACAGCATCCATAGCCTCAAATCATCTCTAAGATTTATATAAACTATAACCAACATTCAATCAAAAATAAACAGGCATATTAAGTAATAAGAACAGACTGAAAACCAAGAAAAAGTAAAACAAAGAACATTAAACAGACCCAAGAAGTATCAGAAGTGTTTTTAAACTCTGATTAATATGTTCACAAAATAAAATTTTCCCGTAAAAGGCACAGCTAATCCACAGTTATAAGTCAAGACAGTAGGTCCCTTTAGGAAGGAGAGTGGGGATAGTGCTTGGAGAGGCACAGGGGATTTCTGGGATGTTAACCTTGTTCTAGTTTTCACCTTGTAGTGCTCACCTGCATGTCTTTGTGATAATTTATCATGTTATATACTTCAGTATCACTTATCTGTGACACTTTAACATTGTATGCTATTATATAATGTAAAAAAAAAATTGTATTTGTTCTTTAATTTAAAAAAAATTTTTTTAAGGACTTCCCCGGTGGTCCAGTGGCTAAGACTCCATGCTTCCAGTGAAACGGGTTTGAGTCCGATCCCTAGTCAGGAAACTAGGATGGAACATGCTGTAGGTGCAGCCAAAACAAAAAAAGAAAAAATTTCATTCAAATTTTACTTACCTCTCATCAGTTACATGGGCTAACTGTCAAACACACTTGACTAAAAATTTCATTGAATTGGCTTGTTTTTCTCCTAACATCTGTATGAGTTCAACCCTACTCAATGAAAGGCAATTTTGACTAAGGACAGTGAAAAACTGTGGTCTAAGGTCCAAGAAAAATAAACTTGTAATTGAAATTTTGAAGCATGATCATTTGTGAATTGAAAATGGCTAGTAGCAACTTCTTAAATAGTAAATGGTGTCAGAGCAGCCAAACAAAATGACATTTTAAGAAATAACAATCAAATCCTTTCACAAAGGCAAGTTAGCATACAACGTTTTCCATAATTCGGCTTTATAGGCTAAGCATTGCATTAAAATGATACTTGAAGGATTCGAAAAGATGAATTAAAGTCAAAGGCTCAGAGCTTGCCTGGTGGCTCAGTGGTAGAGAAACCGTCTTCCAGGACAAAAGACACAGGTTTGATTACTCATCTGGGAAGATCCCACACGCCGTGGAGCAACTGAGCCCATGCACCACAGTTATTGAGCCTGTGCTCCAGAGCCAGGGAACAGCAACAATTGAACCCACGTGCCCTCAGACACATGCTCCACGAGAGAAGCCACGATCAGAAGCCTTCACACTGCAATGAGGAGGGGCCCCTGCTCACTGCAGCTAGAGAAAAGCCCTCTTAGCACCAAGACCCAGCACAGCCAAAAATAAATAAAATTATATTTAAAAAAAAGAAAGAAACGGAAAGAAAGCCAAAGGCTCAACAACACCTCTTCTAGCTACTCCAAGACTCTGCTGGAGTCAAGTTGATCTAATCAATGCATTGTGGCTGAGGGGTTCTTTTTCAAATAGGGACGAAGTACTAACTCTCCTTCTATACATCACAGCTATAAACTCGGGACAAAATACAAACAAAACTAACTACATGACAGTTTCAGAGAATGAAGAAGAGCAGGCAGTTTGAGGAGAGTGTCAAAACGCGGAAGAAATAATCAGTGCTGAAATCGAGTGTGCCGTCCTTTAGGTATTGCCCTGAGGAGGGGCCGTGTGCTGTGAGGAAGCAGAAACAGGCAGCAAGCTTACTGACTTTCTTATCTAAGGGAACAGGAACAAAACCCTGGGCACCACAACCTGCTCCAGAGTGTGAGCGGGAAATGCCCGAAATGACAGACTCAGATAAAAGTGAAGCCCAGCTTCCATGTCAGCTCTGCTTCGAGTCTGGAAGGACTGAGCATGCGCAGGTGAGACAACAAGCAGCCCAGGAAGGATAAAAAAGCTGAACTTTTATCTGACATACTGTGAGACAGAGTTTTCAGTTTAAGCCTAGCCTCATTAATTGCCTGCTTTAAAAAAAAAAAAAGCCAAATAAGCCAAACAAAATCAATACTACAGAGAAATGTAAGTCTGGAATTTCCACAGTGTGAGTCTTCACTGTATCCATGATGTACTTCAAAATTATTCAGCTTAAGAAAATCAGAAAACTATGACCCGACTCATTCTCGGGGGAAAAGACAATCACTGTATTTCAAGCTGCAGTTTACCCAGAATTTTGGAAATAACAGGTAGACTATGTAGAGCTGCTTTTACAACTCTGCTCCATGTGATAAGGAAAACTATACTCACGATAAATCAAAGGAAATTCTCAGAAGAAAAAAAAAAGAAACAAACAGAAATTTTAGAACTGCAGAAAAGAAAATCTGAAATCAAAAATTCATGTAAAGGGCTAACGAAAGTTATTGATTCTTCAGGGAAATGATCCCAGAGGGAAATGAATGAGCATCACTGCAAATAGTAAACATCTGTGTAAATTACTTTTAAAATATATATGTGCCTTTTAGCCACTTAGGCATTTACAGTTACAGAATGTTAGAACGGGAGGGACCATTAAGATCCTGTATTATCAGGACTTCCCTAGTGGTCCAATGGTTAAGAATCCGCCTGCCAAAGAGGAAGACAGGGGTTTAATCCCCGGTCAGGGAAGATCCCACGTGCCACAGAGCAACTAAGCCCAAGCGCCACAGCTAGAGAAGCCGCACGCCCTAGATCCTGCGCTCTGCAAGGAGAGAAGCCGCTAGAGCGACAAACCCGAGCACTGCAACTGGAGAGTAGCCCCGCTCACCACAACTAGAGAAAGCTGGCACGCAGCAGCAAAGCCAAAAATAAAAATAATAGCAGCAAAGAAGCTTTTAAGATTAAATATCATTTTATAGGTAAATATCCGAAGTGCAGAAAGCAAGTGAGTGCTTGGCTCAAGGCCATAAAACAAGTTGACGTCTCCAGTAAAATTTGACATTGGTCCTGTCCTTTCTCAGGCTACTTTAACTCCTCAGAGTCAATTCCGGACACGCCTCAGGTCCAGCACCAGATGCGTCAGCAACCCTTCTCAGCCTTCATGTCTTCATGTGCCTCAGTTTTCTAATCAGTAAAATAGGTTGATAATGGTACCAATCTGAGAGGATGACCATGAGTATTTAAAAATTAAAATATATAAAGCAATTTGGGGACGTCCCTGGTGGCCCAGTGGTTAAAAGTCCACCTTGCAATACAGTGGATGTGGGTTCGATCCTTAGTTGGGGAACTAAAATCTCACAAACCACTAGGCCCTTGAGCTGCAGCTAGACAGCTCATGTGCTGCAACTGCTGAGCCTGGGCGCTCCAGAGCTGAGTGCCCAACTGGAAGGCTGGATCACCGCAACAAAGGATTCCTGTGATGCAACCAAGACCTGATGCAGCCAAATAAACAATCTGAACACTGTCTAGGACATAGTAAGTGCTATATTATATTGTTTCCAACCATAATAATGCCTGCTACCTGCATTTTCTAAAGCCTGTTATATCTCCCTGCTGACATATTCCAGGAGGGAAAATAAAGGGTCAAAATAGAATAGTAAGTGAAAGAAAAGAAGATAGGCTGGAAGCTGCACTTATTCAGGCCACATTACCTACGGCCCCATCTTAGTATGAGAGCTCCAGGGTGAAACTAGGGATGAAAAGCAAAGGCCACTCTTCAGACCTTTGGAAACTTGCCAGAGGCAGACAGCCATTAGCAAGGAAATAAAGCAGGATGAGTGTGAATGTTTATGATAAATAACGAAACAAGAAAGCCTTTTTCTGACAGAGAAAGTGGAATTTAGATAATGCAATACTGAGACTTCCTGGTAGTCCAACGACTAAGACTCTGTGCTCCCAAAGCAGGGGCCACAATTTGATCCCTAGCTCAGAAAACTAGATCCCACATGCCTGCAGCTAAAGATCCTGCATGCCACAACTAAGACCTGGCAGAGCCCAGTAAATAAATAATAAAGGTAAACTCTTTTTTAAAAAATAGATACACCCAGTATTTCAATAATCACTGATCACAGTGAATAATCCATGACTAGAACACAGGCTGTCATTTAACTAAGCATTAATGATTAAACTCAAAATTTTTCTATTTCTGATTTTTCAAATCCGTGGCGCAGTGCTAAAGAATCCTCCTGCCAATGCAGCAGATACAGGAGACATGGCTTCAATCCCTGAGTCAGGAAGATCCCCTGGAGCAGGAAATAGCAACCTGCCCCAGTATTCTTGCTGGGAAAATCCCATGGACAGAAGACTGTGGTGGGCTACAATCCATGGGTCGAAAAAGGTCGGACACAACTGAGCAACTGGGCACGCACGCACACACACACACACACACACACACACACACACACACACACACACACACAC
>SJYC01019140.1:0-14320 GCA_006408675.1 Madoqua kirkii | reverse complement strand
TTGGATCCCTGCGTGGATACTCTCCCAGTGGGCCTGCTGCTGAACACTGCTGTCATTGCTGAAGTCCTTACTTGTGTGGCAATGCAGGGCAGCCTTCAACACCAGCAACTGGGGACTTGCCTGGAGCCAGGAGACTCTGAGCATCTTGGCGGGTGAGTAGACGAGGGGTGTTCTGTTCCCAGTAGATCCCGTTAATTAAACAAGTTGTATAGGGTGCAATCTGGAAAGGAAATTCCAAGTTCAACAAGATAAGAAATAGCCCTTTTCAGTGCAGTGAATTTCAGTAAAATTCATGAGAAACAACATTACCTCTAACTGACTTTGTTATTTGCCAAGTCAGTAGCTATATTTTGAAGCAAAGGCAATAAATACCCACCCAGATTTTGGTGGAGAACTACCTCATAGAAAAACATATGAACATAAATATCAATATCGGTGTTCTACAATATACTGCATAGCCAATAAAATAGAAATTTAAGCAACCAAGGGTTCTATTTCCAGCTCAGCCTCTAGTAGAGTATGATCTAAAGCATTCTACCTCAACTTCCCTGGGTTCTGTTTTCCTTACCTGCCAGATGGGGATAATACATACCCCATTCCTCAAAGGAATGCTGTGAAGATTAAATCAGATAACATCTGTAAGCTCCATGGACAAATGTGCTATATGCATACATACATGATAACTAGGTCATTATAAGTTTTAGGATGCATCCAATCACCAGTACTTCTGTGATTGGGGGAAAAGGGAAGGGACAGAAATTTACTAGGTTCAAAATTTTTCAATTTGAAACTAGTTTTTATAATTCCTGTTTCTCAAGCATCTCAAGCATTCTCAAGGTACAGGTAAAGGTCCTTCTTCTATAACATGCTCTACATGTTATAATACTGAATTTCATACCAAAATCTATAAATGCTATATTTGTTCAAATATTTAAAATTATTTAAAACCTGCCTTTCCACAACAAGTGCATGCATTTTTGTTGGCTGATTTTGAGGAGGACGAATGCATAACCAATGATTACAGAGCACACATATATATCCCTTTTACAAGATGAGACCATTGTGTCCCCATGTGAATTAGAAGTAACTTTTGTACAGTGGAGACCATACTATTTCACGCTGGTTCCCTGTAATCAAAATGTATTTCAAGATGGCTGGCCGAGATTATGATTACAACTTGTGGTCATAGAAATGATGGACCAATGTTGAAATCAAAACTCATCCACATTGTGCTTTGTCCGAGTACTAACTCACAATAAATACAGAAAACAGGAACCCACAGGAAATGATTTAGAGCTATTAGGAATGTGCAGACCTCAAGTAGAATTGGAGTCAGCGAAGAAAAGGGCATACCCACAGAAGCCACAAAGTTACCAGGCAAGGGCCACTCCAAACATCAATAGCAGCCAACAATTCCTAAGAACAACTTATAATAGCCAAAGGACTCACAACAAATCAACTGGGGGAACTGAAAATCAAGGTACACATTCACAATTTCTGGCCTTAAAAACAGCCTAACTATAGTGTATCATGAGCAAGTAACTCAAAAGCTAGATCTGATACTCACATCAGTGTTAAAACGGCTAATGTAGCGCTCGGGGTATTTGTCATACTCTACAGGGTCATATATACCATCTGTTTTCCTGACAAGATGATGATGGCGACTTAACACTGTCCCGTACACTTTTCTCAGGTCTTGCAGAGGAGAAAGAAATTAGTAAAGTGGGTCACAAGTGATATAGGTTTATGATGATAAAATATTATAATACACAAACTGTTAAAAACAGCCAAAGATACATACAGTCACTCTCCCCTCCCACCTCCTTACCTCCATTTTGGGAAACTTCTTTTAATTCATGTGGCTCCACATACTCACAAGGCAATTCATTGAAGATTTCTTGGGCTCCCTGTAAATAATGCATACGTGAAAATTTAAAAATTAATCAGAAAAGAGCCAATATGTTTTCCTCATTTCCTCAAAAGGTTCCAACTCACTTTGCCCACAATTACATAGCTCTATCTGCCCTGCCCTGCAACTGGGACCACAACATGAAAGTACGGATGAGCTTCTTGCATACAGCCTGCAAACCATTTAAATACCACCCATTGGAGAGGGGGCTTCCCAGGTGGCTCACTGGGTAAAAGAAAACATCTGCAATAAAGGAGACACAGGAGATGTGGGTTTGCTCCCTGGGTCGGGAAGATCACCTGAAGGAGGCAACTGGAGGCAACTCACTCCAGTATTCTTGCCTGGAGAATCCCATGGACAGAGAAGCCTGGTGAGCTACCGCCCATCAGCTCCCAAAGAGTTGGAAACAATTGACGTGACTGAGCAAAGATGCCCGCACGTTGGAAAGGGCTTTAATTTTTTACTTAAACTTATTCAGCACAGACACAAAAGTGTTTAGAATTGAGAGTGCAGTAAAAATATTTCTATTTAACTTTTGCTCCATTGCAGAAATTATCTGAAGGGGGGAAACTATATTTCCTACCCCCCCAACAAAAAAAAATCACATGACTATCTCACAGTATACTATGGTGATGTCCTGTTTGTAAAACAGTCTCATGGAAGAAAGATCTATTTTACAATTATAAGTTTCTCTAGGGGATCACAAATGCATTCTCAAAACTATCCCAGAAGGAAGAAAATAACAGTTCTAGTCTTATTAGTTATAAGACTTAAAACTATAGTTATAGGTTATAAGACTTATTAATTTTGACATAATTATAGCTATAAGACTTATTCTAGACTTGAATTAGGTTTCTTAGCATCTCATCTTGGGGTTACTTCTAAATTTTGGGACATCTCAGTGATGGAGGTAAAATAGAGCTCCCTAAGAAGAGAACTTTTCACTGCAAGGAGTTATCTGTCTAAAAAGAAAAGAAAAAGCATTAAAAGCCTCTGACAGCTTGGAATCAACTAATAGCAAAGAGAGTAAGCTTGGACCAGTACTGTTCTTTACTACAGGAAAAGTTCATAGGTAAGAAAAGTACCAAGAATGGAATGCCCAGTCATGGAAAAGAAAGATTCTGAAACATCAACAAAATCCCCGCATCCTTCAGGTGAGTGCGCGAGTTCCAGACTGCTTTACGGAAAGAAGACAGTTGGAATTTACCTTAGATACGTACCAGTCCCTGTGAACACAAATGTTAAGGGCCCTATTGACTTCGGCATCAAACCCAGAGATATTTCGTAGCCAGCATCGCGGACAGCTTGCACAGCCTGGCCGCTGTTCCTGTAGTTATGAGCCATGCCAATGTGCTGCAAGCAAGCATACAGGGTTCACATTAGCTTACCACCCAAGACACGTTTCTATGTTTAAAATGCGACGTGTTAAAAAAAATTAGACACAATAAACATCTCACCATAAAAGGTGTGTGATGTCCCAAAGCAAGGAGCCTTAAACCCATCCCATGAAGAATGTTGATCATTCCTGTTGCAGAATCAGACCAACAGAAAGACAGTTAGGAGGAGTGGAAACTCTTTTCTCCGCCAGTTCTCCAGCCTGCTCGCTTCATGCTCTGAGGAAGCACGGACCACAGCATCTCAGGTTTGGAAGGGTCCCTGAAAGTTATTTATCCATTCCCTCAAGTTTCTGCCACCAAAAGTATTAACCCAGGTGCAGCCCCCTCCTGTCCCCTCCATTTCCAATCCTGCTAAAATGGAAAGAGTGTGCCTCTTCTTCTTTAAGGTGAATCTCTCCATCTTTGCTCCAGACCCCATCCTTCCTGTCTCACTCAGGAATTTACTCTGGAATTATGTTCTCTTTCTACCCTATTGGTTAATTCTTAATATTTAAACACACCTCCATTTCTCGGGTACCAGAAACAAATGAACATGTGAAAACAAAGTCACCATTGACCTTATGACGCCTCCTCCCACCCTCAGCTATTTCAGGGACCTACACAGCTAAACTCAGTGGACACTTTGTAGACCTTGAATTACTTGTCAGAGGCATTTGGCAATGCGTACTTAGTCACTCAGTTGTGTCTGACTCTTTGTGACCCCATGGACTGTACCCAGCCAGGCTCCTCTGTCCATGGGGATTCTCCGGGCCAGAATACTGCAGTGGGTAGCCTTTCCCTTCTCCAGGGGATCTTCCCAACCCAGGGATCGAACCCAGGTCTCCCACATTGCAGGCAGATTTCTTTACAGTCTGAGCTACCAGGGAAGCCCAAGAATACTGGAGTATGTAGAGTATCCCTTCTCCAGGGGAACTTCCAGACCGAGGAATCATCCTGGGGTGTCTTGCACTGCAGGCGGATTGTAGAGCGTCTTTTTGTTGGAACTCTATTCCCTCAGCGTGCCTGGCTTGAACACACCATCACCCTAAATTTCTGCATGCTCCTCTTTGCATGCCTATTCTTTGTATATTAGTGTCCCCTGCCCCTTGCTTCACACTGTCACCCCCAGGATTCTGTTCCAGGCTCTCTTCTCTTCAATCTCTACATTTTTATTTTCCTTAGCTAAACTCATTCATTCCTAAATTTCAGGTATTCCCTGTATGCTGATGACTACAAGTCTGTATCTCTAACACTGATATTTTATTTCAAGACCCAGTCAACTACCTCATAGATTTCTCATTTTGGATGTCCTTCAAAATAGCAAAAACTTAGCATGCCCATAGTGAGGACCTCAGCATCCATTCTCCCCTTCTTCTTTCTCAGAAGAGAACTTTCCCTCTCCATATCCCTGACAAATTTCCTTTGATCTTTTTTCTGATGTTTACTTTTAAGGAATAATTTATATACTATAGATCATACCGATTTGAAGTCTAAACTTTGTTAACTGTTAACAAATATACACACCCATATTCCCAGCAACAAAGATATTAGCTGCTCCCATCACCTCAGTCAATCCTCCCCAAGCTTTGGTTCCGAACAACTGATTCTATTTCTGTCTGTGTAGCATAGTTTCTTCTATAGTTGCACACAAATGAAATTTTAAATATTTATTAGTCTTTTGTCTGTCTACTCTTACTCAGAATAGTGCTTTTGAGATTCATGCATACTTTGTGTGTATAAGAAATTTGCTTCTTTTCATTGCTGAGGAGTGTTCCATTCTATGGCTATACTGCAATTTATTTATCCATTCCTCTGCTGATTGCCTGGGCTATTACAAATGAAGCTACTATAAACAATTCTTTACAAATAATAATTTGCTTCTCTTGACAAATGACTATAATTTATTTTGTACATTGATATTCAAGAATTTTATTTCTTCATGAGTTGTGACTTGCAAGAATTTGCCTATTTTGTCAACATTGTTGCATTTATTGGCCTATCTGTAATATTCCCTTATCCTTTTAAAATCTGTGACGTACAGAGTGATAGTTCCTGTTGTATTCCTAATATTGCTTTTTTTAAATGTGGCTTCTCTGTCTCTTTTCTTAAAAATTAATCTAACTGGAAGTTTATAAAATTTACTGATTTTTAAAAAAATAACCAGCTTTTAAATTTTTGCTTTCTTCTTTTCTAATAAAAGCATAAAATGCTATAAATTTCCTTCTAAACAGCACTTTACCTTCAACAAATTTTTGTGTGCTATTTTAATTCTTCATTCAATTAAAAATATTTCCTAATTTTTCCTGTGAGGTCTTCTGCACTCATGGATTATTTTTAAAACCATGGTTTATCTTCCAAATATTGGAAATTTTCTAGATACCTTTGTATTATAATACCAAAGTCAATTTAATTACAGTCAAAACCACATTCTATGGTTTTTAAACTTTTGAATTTATTGAGGTTTGTTTTGTGACCCAGCACATGGACCATCTAGGGGGATGTTCCACATGACCTGAAAGGAATGTTTATTCTGTTCTTCAGGTTGCTAGGTGGAATGCTGGGTGTGTAAGAACTGTCACTGACGTCACGGTGGTTGATAGTGTTTTGTGTTCTATGCCTGACAAATTTTCTCTCTACTTATTCTGACAATTACAGACCTTCAAGTAGTCTAATCTGATACAAAGTTATAACATGTAGTGTTTCTCAACTAAAGATGGTTCAAAGTACTAGCTGGGATAAAAATCAAGTGCTAATTTTCCTTTTATCTTTGTAGACTGCTCCTCCATGGGTTCCTGTCTCCACATCTGCTGCTGCTGCTGCTAAGTCGCTTCAGTCTGTCTGACTCTATGTGACCCCATAGACAGCAGCCCACCAGGCTCCTCTGTCCCTGGGATTCTCCAGGCAAGAACACTGGAGTGGGTTGCCATTTCCTTCTCCAGTGCGTGAAAGTGAAAGTGAAGTCGTGTCCAACTCTTCACGACCCCATGGACTGCAGCCTACCAGGCTCCTCCGTCCATGGGATTCTCCAGGCAAGATTACTGGAGTGGCGTGCCATTGCCTTCTCCGAACCCCACATCTTACCTCTCCCATTTCACCCTTTCTTTCAGTCTTCAAATTTCTCATCCCAAACTGACCTCTCTTTCCAGCTCCCAAACAGAAAAATTCCAAGCCTGTCCATAGCTGTTGTCCTTCTCTCTGTTCCTTTTCTTTATCTCTGTAATAAATGTAGTGTCTCATTTTATTCCCCTGATATTCATCATCCTTACTCACACCCACCATGTTTATTTTTATTGGTGGAAATGAACACTCCAATCCCCTTGCCACAGAAAAAACAGTTACTTTCCAGGCAAATTTACAGGCAAATGTAACAGCCTTGGATACCTACCTGCCACACCTGCCCACTGTCCAAATGCCACCACCCGTATTCCTCTATGATCCACCATTTTCTCATAATCAATAAGTCGGATTTCCTGAAGAAATGATAAAAAATTTCTAAATCATCCAGCTTAATTTCAATGGGTAGAACACATACTTGAGTAAATGAGTATTTCACATTTTTCCCTCTTATAAAATATATCTTGACTTGCTAACAGATGTTACCGTGAGGTGCACCATGAAATATTTAGAAAATGCTGGGTCACAAACCAAGGATAGGTTTGTGATGAGAAACGAAAGAATGGTCCTAGCAGGATGCTAATGCCCCTTGATGGCAAGCAATAAAATAACAAAGGCATGGTATCTTTGAACTTTCAGCCCAGCACCATCAACCGACATTTCTACATAATGCCCCACTCATCCTCACATCCTTCCCTCTAGTCTCAAAAACCGAGTCTTTCCTGAGACTAATCCTTGTGAGCTAGATCCCACCTTTTTTCTGTGTCTTCCAAGACCACTCTTGAACTTATTCTCATTCTTGCATTGTCCTCTTTCCTGTGTTCCTTCCCCTCAGCCATTCCAAATATGCCCAAGTCTCCCTTCTACCTTAAAAATGAGAACAAAACACCCTCTCAAGTCCATACACACAAATCTATCTCTCCTCTCTCTTTCTCTTCTCTCTTTCTGACTCTCTTAGTATCTCTTTCTCTCTGTTTTCTCTCTCCAGGCTCTCACAAGCAAGCTTTTTTTTAAAAAAATAAAATAAGCTGCTTTTCACTTCCTCGTTTTCTCTAAAATCATATCCTTCCCCTTTCCTTCCCTTCCAAGAGAAGGGAATCTTCCCTTTCTCTTGGAAATCCTGTATTAATTCATGCTTAAAAGCTACTAACATACTGTAATTATAGAATGTCTTACATAATCTATTTATATCCTTAAAGATAATAGAATTTTTACTATGTCCATGTATTTAAGAATATCTAATATTCATCCAACTCCAAGTAATTTACTATGAAAATGTTGCCCAAAAGCAGCCCTGCTGGGTCTGTTTTTATAATTTTCTTGAAATGAACAAAAGTTCATACAACTCCCCCCAAAAAGTTTCTGAAGTACTTTTTGAGGAATTTATCTGCTTAACATGAAACATTCTTATTATTTTCATTAATTAGTTTTTGAATTTGTTCTTTTGAAACACTGCAAATTAACTGTAGTCTCTGTTTAGTGAATTTGAAAATTCACTAAAGGATGCATTCTGGATGCCTATATAAAATACATTTTTCTCTACTGCTTTTACTGTTCATGAAATTTGCCTGTCCTCTGCCTACTGTCAAATGCTATCTAGTTTCTAACGGTCTAATATCTTCACTCCAGGACTTAGACCTTGGACTTCTCCATCCACACTTACTCCCTACCCTCATCCAATCTCATGGCTTTAGATACCTTCTCGTCTCTGACAACTGTGTATCAGGAGGAGCTGGCTTCCTGAACTACAGATTCACATTCAATGCCCCACTCAGCTTCTCTCTTTCAATGTCTAATGGACAAATTAAACTCAACAGGCCCTAAACCCAACTCTCGATCCTTCTAAACAAGCCTGTTCCTCTGGCAGTGGCATCATCTCAATCTAAGGCAACCCTTAGTAACTTAAGTTATTGAAACCAAAATCCCTTAAGAGTCAGCTGTGACTCCTCTCTTTCTCCCACAGTCCACACTCACTTCATCAGTGATTCCTGTGGGCTCAGACCTCTAAAATATATGCAGGTTTTGTCCATGTGTCACAATCTCTGCTTCTGCCACCTCCGTGCAAGCCACCATCATTGGCAGCCTAGCATCTGGACTAGTCCACACCTACAGTTTTATTAATTTTGTTCTCCTCCTCTCACTTCCAACCGTTATACACACAGCAGGCAGAAAAAGCATCTTAGAATATGATTTTCTCTAATCCTCCACTCAAAAAGACTGTCAGGGCTTTGTATTACTATTCTCTTAGCTTAGCAGACTTTGCCCAGATGGATATGGCTCGACCCTTCATCTCCAAAGGTTTGCTCAGTTCCAGCTTAGCGATGAGGCTCTCTCTAGCCATCCTATTTAAACTAGCATTGCCACTTCCCCCAGTGCCCAAAACTCCTTTTCTTTCTACTGTGTCATATTTACCTCCACTACATATATCACCAAACAATGTATGAAGTGTCATTTATTTATCATCTGTCTCCTTCCACTCAAACATAAGCTCTGTTCATTGCAGTAATTAGTGTCAGACACAGTGTAAGCACTTGGTAAATACTTGCTGAGTGAATACTCTGTAATTTAAATAATTGCTAGTTTTTCCACATTATTAATAATCTCAAAAAAATTTTTTTCCCTTATGAATATGTAAAAATAAATGTAAAAATAGTCTTCAGTCCAGTTCTGGTACTACAGAGCAACCTCAGTCAATTCGCTTCACCTCTCTGGGCTCCATCTGAAAAATTAGGGTGGATGATCCCTAAGGTTCTTTTCTGCTCTAAAATTCTACTCGGCCATATTTGACCAACTAACCTTATAAATTAATGATCATTTGTGACAAATGCGTCTATCATTCTTTCCATTTTAGATTACAAAAGGGATGAAATATGTTTGATTCTTCTTTTTATGACCCTGCCCCGCAGAGGAGCCCTCACAGCAGCAGAACTATTTGAGCACTATCTTACAGATCATCTTTCCTGTTGAGGTGAACAACATGATGTATTTCCTAGATGCTAAAAGAAAACTAAAATTCCGCTTGACATTTAAAAGCAAAAAAAAAGTTTCGGTATTAACATTTATGAATATTGCCCACTAAATACCTGTTTTAGGATCTCATCCAGCAAACCCATATTGGCCTCCTGAGCCTTTATTGTGTGGGAGAAGAATGCATAAGTCTTCTTGGGCATTAATTTTTCCTCTGGTGGTCTTTTAACTCCCAAAATTAGACAAGCTTCAGAAATATCCTCCTGGAGAATGCCACCAGCTTTGACATATTCCTGGGAATGCAATTTTGATTGAAAGTTATTCCCCTGATTTGTTGTATTCATAGTTTCTTTACTAAATAAATTTAGCAGTTAAAGACACAAACTTTTGAAAGAATAAAACATAAGGAGCAAATAATGGGAAACTACTTCTAAAATTCTTACTTGCTGACTAAAGAATTTACCATGTTTGACTTTTGCAGCAAAAACAAAAATCAGAAAATTCAGCACACAATTTTATTTGAGAACAGTTAATAGCCACTAACACACTAGAACGTGTGATTTAAATATACTTGTAAAATATTTTTTTTTCAACAATGCTGTGAAACATGAAATGCTAAATAGTAATTTATTGTTGTTGTTGTTTAGTTGCTAAGTTGTGTCTGACTCTTTGTGATCCCACAGGCAGGAATCTGGCAGGCTCCTCTGTCTGCAGAATCTCCTAGGCAAGCATACTGGAGTGGGTTGCCATTTTCTTCTCCAGGGGATCCTCTTGATCCAGAGATTGAACCCATGTCTCCTGCATTGGCAGGTGGATTCTTTATCACTGAGCCACCAGGGAAGCCCAGTAATTTATTCCTTGGGTATATTTTTAAAAGAAAGACATAAATCTGCAACATTTTCTTTTCTTTCTTTTTTGGGGGAGTGGAGTATTTACTATTAGTATTACTAATCAATTAGTATTTACTATTGTCCTACTCTGTAGAGTGGATTGTGATAGAGATGAGATAAAACCCAAAGAAAGGCAGACAAGGTTCTTCCTGTAAAGGAGCTCACAAAATATTGTAGAAAGAATCAGAGGCACAATGTATTAGGTTGAATTCTAAAGAATAGTATGATTATTCTTACTTAATATGAATAATCATTACTTAATGATAATTAGTATGATTATTAATAATCTAAATGATATATCAATTTAACAGATATTGAGATAACTCCCAGGAGAGATGATGATGGAAATATAGAAATTTAAATTAATCTAAAAGGCTGAGTAGGATTTGGAAGAACAAAGACAGGAAATACAAGGTGCTAATATACCAGTGAGAGGCACTGAAGAAACACACACAAATATGGAGATGGGAAAGTAAGGAGATGTTTAGGGCATAATAAGTGAATCAGTTTAGAAAAGTAGACTGAATATTATCATTGTGAATATGAGCTTTATTAAATAAAAATTCTAATCATTGATATTTATTAATAAATTACTGCATGTTTTGCTAAGCTCTTTGGGTGAATTATTTAATTCTCAAAACTCCCATGAGGTAGATGCTATTATTATCCCCATCTTATCAATGGGAAACCCAAGTCTTACACATTAAACTGAGATTTCGTAACTAGTACATAGAGGCAACAAAGAATTATTTCAGATTTTTAAATAAAGGGGTAGCATGATCCCAGGGATGGGGGAGCCTGGTGGGCTGTCATCTATGGGGTCGCACAGAGTCGGACACGACTGAAGTGACTTAGCAGCAGCATGATCCAGGCAGAATTTTTAAGGCACCAGAGGTGGCAGTTAAATAAAATGAAGATAAATCTAGTTAGGAATCTACTTGAAAGGAAAGCATAAATCTAGAGGAGAGACCGTGAAAATAATAAACATGTTCATGTCTGGTTTCTCTGAAAACTATCTGCCCATTTATACTACACTGGTTAAATACATCATGATAAATCAGAGAGCAATAATAACAGAGTAATTACTACATAGACGTTGAATAGAATGAAGCTGATTTCTATGAACTGACATGGATAGATTTCCAGGATATGCCTTCAGTTCAGTTCAGTTCAGTCACTCAGTCATGTCCAATTCTTTGTGACCCCATGGACTGCAGCACGCCAGGTTTCACTGTCCATCACCATCTCCCAGAGTTTGCTCAAACTCCATCCATCAAGTTGGTGATGCCATCAAACCACCTCATCCTCTGTCATCCCCTTCTCCTCCTGCCTTCAATCTTTCCCAGTATCAGGGGATATGCCAAAGAACAAAGCAAGGTGTGAAAGAGTATATACAGTATACAAAGTTCTGCATAAGATTAAAAGGAAAATAAGAAAACACATAGCACACATTTTTGTAAGAAGAAACAGGAATGATCGATCAGAAACTAATGAAAACAGTAGCCTACAAGGTAGATGGGAATGCCATGTAGGGGATTAAGATAAGAGCAAGACTTCTCTGTGATGCATCTTTTTATATGGTTTTAATCTTTAAAGGGGCTTTCCTTGTGGCTCAGCTGTGAAAGAAGCCCCCTGCAATGCAGAAGACCTAGATTCGATCCCTGGGTTGGGAAGATCCCCTGGAGAAGGGAAAGGCTACCCACTCCAGTACTCTGGCCTAGAGAATTCCATGGACTGTACAGCCCATGGAGTCACAAAGAGTAGGACACCACTGAGCAACTTTCACTTTCACTAGGTGGCTCAGCACTAAAGAATTCACCTGCAATGCAGGAGATGCGAGTTCGATCCCTGGGTGGGGAAGATCCCCTGGAGAAGGAAATGGCACCCCAATCTAGTATTCTTGCCTGGGACATCCCATAAACAGAGGAGCTAGAGGGCTACAGTCCATGGGGTCCCAAAAAGTCAGAAAAGATTTAATGACTGAAAAACAGCAACAACAACATCTTTAAAACTTATAAATATTTAACTTATTTTAAAAATAAAACTAAATCAAAATGCATTTAAAAGCAAATGTTAAAATTTGATAGAAACAAAAACCAAATAAATCCAACTGGATCAAATTGACATGAAAAACTAGTTGATATGTTTTGAACACAGCACTCTGAATATTCTTTGTGAGATGCAGTCTAAAGGCAAAAAACATTCTTCTAAGAAATATTAAACTCCATTCAGTATCCTCTAACTGAGGACAGAAGATGAGATGGTTGGATGGCATCACTGACTCAATGGACATGAATTTGAGTTGGTGATGGACAGGGAAGCCTAGCATGCTGCAGTCCATGGGGTCGCAAAGAGTCAGATATGACTGAACTGAATTGAACTGAACATTATATTCATCTCAGGCTGTCTCTTATACACATCTTGCAAGCCACCATCATTGGCAGCCTAGCATCTGGACTAGTCCACACCTACAGTCTTATTAATTTTGTTTTCCTCCTCTCACTTCCAACCATTATACACACAGCAGGCAGAAAAAGCATCTTAGAATATGATTTTCTCTAATCCTCCACTCAAAAAGACTGTCAGGGCTTTGTATTACTATTCTCTTAGCTTAGCAGACTTTGCCCAGATGGATATGGCTCGACCCTTCATCTCCAAAGGTTTGCTCAGTTCCAGCTTAGCGATGAGGCTCTCTCTAGCCATCCTATTTAAACTAGCATTGCCACTTCCCCCAGTGCCCAAAACTCCTTTTCTTTCTACTGTGTCATATTTACCTCCACTACATATATCACCAAACAATGTATGAAGTGTCATTTATTTATCATCTGTCTCCTTCCACTCAAACATAAGCTCTGTTCATTGCAGTAATTAGTGTCAGACACAGTGTGGGCACTTGGTAAATACTTGCTGAGTGAATACTCTGTAATTTAAATAATTGCTAGTTTTTCCACATTATTAATAATCTCAAAAAAATTTTTTTCCCTTATGAATATGTAAAAATAAATGTAAAAATAGTCTTCAGTCCAGTTCTGGTACTACAGAGCAACCTCAGTCAATTCGCTTCACCTCTCTGGGCTCCATCTGAAAAATTAGGGTGGATGATCCCTAAGGTTCTTTTCTGCTCTAAAATTCTACTCGGCCATATTTGACCAACTAACCTTATAAATTAATGATCATTTGTGACAAATGCGTCTATCATTCTTTCCATTTTAGATTACAAAAGGGATGAAATATGTTTGATTCTTCTTTTTATGACCCTGCCCCGCAGAGGAGCCCTCACAGCAGCAGAACTATTTGAGCACTATCTTACAGATCATCTTTCCTGTTGAGGTGAACAACATGATGTATTTCCTAGATGCTAAAAGAAAACTAAAACTCCGCTTGACATTTAAAAGCAAAAAAAAAGTTTCGGTGTTAACATTTATGAATATTGCCCACTAAATACCTGTTTTAGGATCTCATCCAGCAAACCCATATTGGCCTCCTGAGCCTTTATTGTGTGGGAGAAGAATGCATAAGTCTTCTTGGGCATTAATTTTTCCTCTGGTGGTCTTTTAACTCCCAAAATTAGACAAGCTTCAGAAATATCCTCCTGGAGAATGCCACCAGCTTTGACATATTCCTGGGAATGCAATTTTGATTGAAAGTTATTCCCCTGATTTGTTGTATTCATAGTTTCTTTACTAAATAAATTTAGCAGTTAAAGACACAAACTTTTGAAAGAATAAAACATAAGGAACAAATAATGGGAAACTACTTCTAAAATTCTTACTTGCTGACTAAAGAATTTACCATGTTTGACTTTTGCAGCAAAAACAAAAACCAGAAAATTCAGCACACAATTTTATTTGAGAACAGTTAATAGCCACTAACACACTAGAACGTGTGATTTAAATATACTTGTAAAATATTTTTTTTCAACAATGCTGTGAAACATGAAATGCTAAATAGTAATTTATTGTTGTTGTTGTTTAGTTGCTAAGTTGTGTCTGACTCTTTGCGATCCCACAGGCAGGAATCTGGCAGGCTCCTCTGTCTGCAGAATCTCCTAGGCAAGCATACTG
>SJYC01019139.1:0-27708 GCA_006408675.1 Madoqua kirkii | reverse complement strand
AAAATGAAATGACAGTTATGGTTAAGTTGGAAGACGATTTATTCCTAGGAAATACATACTGAAGCATTTAGAGATAAAGTGTCATTGTCTGCAACATATTTTCAAATGGCTCACAGAAGAAAAGCCACGTGCGTGTCTCTAAAGTAAAAATAAAAGTTAAATCTTTGTCATAAGATTACGGTGAAGAATGAAGAGAATGATGCCTGTGAGGTGACTGGCAAGGTTAGGACTCATGGACAAACGCTACATAGTAAAGCATTTCCTGGAGACATCGGTCTTCCCAGTCCTAAAACCAGGGTCACATGTGAAAGAATGATGGGAAGGATGTCATCCCTAAACTGGAGAAAGCATGGAATGAGTGAAAACAATATTTGTTGGCTAAATTCTGGGCTCAAGAAAGTATTCTAACTAGAAGTCTCCTAACTATATAATCTCACTACAACCAAAGGAAAAACACTGTTGTGTGGTCCTTAAGTGACACTAACAAACGTTTTGAGCTTCCCTTTTCCTGGAGACATCGGTCTTCCCAGTCCTAAAACCAGGGTCACATGTGAAAGAATGATGGGAAGGATGTCATCCCTAAACTGGAGAAAGCATGGAATGAGTGAAAACAATATTTGTTGGCTAAATTCTGGGCTCAAGAAAGTATTCTAACTAGAAGTCTCCTAACTATATAATCTCACTACAACCAAAGGAAAAACACTGTTGTGTGGTCCTTAAGTGACACTAACAAACGTTTTGAGCTTCCCTAGTGGCTCAGATGGTAAAGAATCCACCTGCAATACAGGAGACCTGGGTTTGACCCCTGCCTTGGGAAGATCCCCTGGAGGAGGGCATGACAACCCACTCCAGTATTCTTGCCTGGAGAATCCCCATGGACAGAGGAGCCTGGTGGGTCACAGAGTTGGACACAACTGAGTGACTAAGCACAGCACAGCTAACATTTTAGGTTCACTCAGATGCTCTGTAATTTTCATATGTAGAGTCATTTCACTTTCACAGATCTTTACAAATTGGAAATATTACCTTATCGTGAATGGCTCGCCGATTGGAAGGCTGTATTAAGACCTTGTATCCCAGGTTGGTGATCCCTTTGACGTGCCGGGGAGCCAGAGGAGCCCTCCTTTCCCAGGCATTCACATCCTCCCGCCTCAAGGCCATCACCGCCTTGTGGTGAAGCCCTCGGGAGAGGCTGGGGCTCAGCCTGCCCAGTTTAGCTCTGGACACTCGCAGCATCTTGAAACCTGGTGACTGTGAAGACATTATAAAAGCAGGACAGTGAAAGGCAGGAGGGCTCACAGGTCAGTTCTGGTCTCCTGAGAAATCTGTTGTAAAATCTAACCAACCCAGGGCGTAACAGATTCAAGGTGGAGAAGAGAGAGGGAGAACCTAGATGACATTACAGTGTTCCTTTACCCAACCAAAATTGAACTTTCACAAACAAAGGTAAATCCAAAATTAAAAAACAAAAAGTTCTAAGCACTGACAGGACACTAATCAATATTTGCTGTGTCAAAATCATGTTTTTAAAATATATGCTTTATCAAACCATACATTGAGCACAAAGGTTTTAAGCAAGTTAATCTACAAATACAGGAAGATCATTTATACCAACTTTAATGATGAAAAATTTAGAATCCTTTCATAATGTACAAGATCTTTGACAATCCAGCTCCAACCTCTTTCCAGTTTAATCTCTAATCATTTCCTAACCTAGTTCTACTCAGTGTGTTTTACAGCATGTTGTCGATCACTGAACTGCTTTTTACTGGTCCAGGATGAGATGTGTACAGAAATAGAAAGTAGGCACTTAGATATCTTTATATGACAGGATCATTTTTTCTAGTAATTCATTGCTATTGAATGTTACAAAAGCATTGGTCCTGGCAGATTGGAAAACAAGACAAACACGTTTTCACCATAGGGATTAGAAGCTGGAAAGCATACCCCTAAACCCCTGCCCCACCCAACACTCCTCAGCCTCACTTCGCTGACCCTGTTGTTGCTTTTCGCCTTTCCAACCTGTCCTCTACCCTACCACCCCTCCCTGCTATTACATTAAACCCAGACCTGTCTTAATCAGTTCTCAGACTGCTGTCCCAGATTATATAGCTCTATTCATTTGTTCAATTAAGAAATATTTACAAGAGGCTTACTATGTGCCAGCAGAGAGTAAATTGTACAAAAAATTTTAAAGCATAAATACTAAACAGTTTTCAAATGGGAACATAAACTTAGTAGTCAGAGGTTATTTCAGATCATTTGGATGCTAAACCTTGCTTTTCTATATTTAAGGTTGGCATAAAAATATAGATACTAAATGATCTTACATCTTCTAGAAATTCCCTAGCATGTAGCAAAATTCTTATGGAACATATTTCTGTTACATCAGACTGCAATCTCTAAATCAGACCCACCTTAAAGAAGGGAAGCTTTGTCCAAACAATGGAACATACAAGTACATTTCCTAGAGGCGAACTACTTATCACCCTAGATAGAAAATGTGTAGGATAACTCACAACACAGAGTGAAAGAAGAAAGCAAACAGCAAGGAGTCCAGCTAAGGATTTAGAAGAAAGGCAGGGTGAGAAAACAGCACACAGCAAGTAAACAGTCTGATCATGAGGAGTTCAGACTAACTTTTACTCAAGCTAAATACGATCGACATTTCAGTAAGACTGTTGCATACTCTATGTAAGGCTTTGATTCATATATATATAGCTTTGTTTTTAAACTGACTATGCTAACTCCAAGCCCATAACATTTATTCTCCCTCAAGCCAAAGGAAAATCTGCAATATTTCATAGAACTTGAACCATTTATTTACGAATGAAATCAGTTCCAAAGACAAATGATTTTCCTCAACATACTGACAAGCCCACAGTCCCATCTTCCCAGGAGCGGTTATATCTCACATACCATGGGTGACCACGTGATCCTAATCTTCTATACTTAGTAACAGTTCTTGGCACAAAGATTCAGAAACCTATCCAAGTAATACAGTCTCTCTCCTCAGCCCAGGTTTAATTTAAAACCACAGCTTCCCCTTTCTCAGAAACACTCTTCTGCCTTTTCCTCTTCCTCCATACCTCCTTTGTTTGGAGTTGGGGGTATGGTGTGGGAGGAGAGACACAGACATATATACTCACATAATATACACATACGTGTTTGCAGAGGCAGACTTTCCTGGGGAAGAGGAAACGAAAGTAAAAGAGGCTGACTTTCTCTGTTTTATTTAGGAAACTACTTTCACTTTCACTTTTTGTAGAGAATCCCAATCTGTTTTTAAGGAAATAGAACAATAGTGACCACTGATTTAACATTATATGTCAAGCACTATGCTGAGCACTTTATAGACAGTATTTCACTTCCTCCTTGTGGCAATCTAATTAAGCAGATACTATTAATCTCATCATTTTACAGATGAAGCAACTAAAGTGAAATCCGACTAGCGACTAGCGTGGTTGCTTTTAAGCCAGAGAAGAATTCCTAGGTTAACAGTTAACGCTAGGGATTCTTCTTTGCCAAAGCCTGCAAATCCACACTTCTTATATGTGACACGTTACTCTTGCCAGCTCAATTCAGAAAGAAATCAGATCCATATGGTATTGGCTATGTGACCAGTTCTCCCACAGCATGGGGTGCCTCCATCAACCCCTTTCCTACATGTTACCAAAAATCCATCCTGAGCCTCGGCCAAGGTAAATTTTAAATTTCTGGATGCTTAGTAAGGAGACGATTATAGAGAGTCTGATTATATCAGTAACTGCCTGAGCCTTGAACCGTGCTCTCAAGAATAGAACTTTCTGGGACCACCATTCATTTCATTCTCAGGTCATCAAGAAATATGTAACAGTGAGACTTTCTGAATTGCTCCAAGATAGAATATGCACAGAGTTGGACATGATTGAGCAACTAAACTGAACTGAGGGTATTATGACTCATTAGAAAAGACCCCGATGCTGGGAAAGATTGAAGGCAGAAGGAAGAGGGGACAACAGAGGATGAGATGGTTGGATGGCATCACTGACTTTATGGACATGAGTTTGAGCAAACTCTGGGAGATAGTGAAGGACAGAGAAGCCTGGCGTGCTGCAGTCCACGGGGTCGCAAAGAGTCGGACAGGACTGAGCAACTCAACAATAAAATACAAAACAGAGTTAGGCTTGGCCCCTTCTAAGTTCTGTGGCTTTCACTGGGATATGTAAAAAGGATTATACATTCTAATAAGGAAAATTTAAGGCCATATCATCTATCTCTAGCCCCCAATCAGAAATGTGCTCTTTGTCCATATATTTTAGATCTTTGAAATAATTCCACTAGAATACAATCCAGTGACTCACACTAAAACCACCAAATCACAGGGGGAGATTTCTCAGTGTCAAGTTTCTTGCATACAATCAGGCATACATTTTGGTTAAATTTACAGTGACTAGGATGGAGCAGCCTTCAGTTGACTAAAATAAATAAAGGGTGAGAAATGCAAATGATTTATACCCTCACTTCCAGTTTATTCAAAACATGCAAGTGTATTTAAAAAGCCACGATGGGACTTCCCAGGTGGTTCATTGGCTAAGACGCCAAGCTCCTACGGCAAGGGGCCCAGGTTTAACCCCTGCTCAGGGAACTAGACCCCACATGCCACAACTAAAGATCCCACATGCCGCAAAGAAGATGGTAGATCTCGTGTGCTGCAACTAAGACCTGGCACAGCCAAATATATAAATATATTTTTTAATTAAAAAAATAAAAAATAAAAGCCGTAGTTTCCCAGGAAGCCCTGATACAATAAAGGCAAGCAACTGCATGACCATGAGTCTTCGCCCACACTACATATTTGGCATCCAGACCGTAACGATCCTGAAGAGGTTCATAAGAGTTCCAAGTTAACAGAACACCTGGTGATTGCCTAGAACTCCTCCAAGTACCTCCCAACCCCAAGGCTTGTTAGACCAAGACTTGAACATGAACATGACGAGGCTTGAACAGGGCATGAACATGAGGTTTGAACAACACTGTCCTCCATACTTCTATTTCCTGTTGCATAGCTATATTCTTTTAATGTTAAAATAGTTGCAAAGTGAAAGTGAAGTCTCTCAGTCTGTAGGACTCTTTGGGACTCCATGGAATATAGCCTGCAGGCTCCTCCATTCATCCATGGGATTTTCCAGGCAAGAGTAGTGGAGTGAGTTGCCATTTCCTTCTCCAGGGGGATCTTCCCGATCCAGGGATTGAACCCCGGGTCTCCCACATTGTAGGCAGATGCTTTTAACGTCTGAGCCACCAGGGAAGTCTGGTTACAAAATAGTTAACTAGAAGTAAAAACAAGTAGACTTGGAGGTTAATTAACCTGATCTAAGATTATCATGTGTTCTCAAGTCCATCAACTACCGTCTCAGGCACCAGGAAAGCCCATCAGCTACTCAAAGTCATCCAAAGATAATACCACCTACCAGCTCCTGGTCTCTAGCCTACAAATGTAGCTTCACTGAGATGGAATGCAAAGTTAGTTCTGAATTGGAGTCTTATCCACAATGTTTATTTGCTTAATTTGTCCCTTTGTTAAACTCTATAAATTCTTTGAAGAAATGAATTGTTTTCCTCATCAGTATTTAAGGAGAACTTAAATATTTGGTGAAAGAATAAATAAATAAATGAGCAGATTTAAATGAATGTCATAAAGACCAGTGAAGGAAATAAATTCATGAATAAGAACAGGGATTCATATTTACCACTGGCCCAACAAGGCTCAAAATAGATCTAATCTCTTGTCAAGATCTCATAGATCAATGAATATTATGAAATACAAATAAAAATGGTATTAAAATCCAGATCTGGTTGCTGAGACATAAAACTAGATATGAGACTCCTTCCTTGACTTCAATTTCATAATTCAAGCTGGAATATAATGCTAACATCCTTTTCAGCTTTAATATGCTGATTCTATTAAGTATAGTATATAGAGGATGAGAGGGTTAGATGACATCACTGATTCAGTGGACATGAATTTGAGCAAACTCCCAGAGACAGTAAAGGACAGTCCATGTGGTCGCAAAGAATCGGACACGACTTAGCAGCTGAACAACAACAACATTAAGTATAGTAGTGACTGGACACTGTGTATTACAAAGGCATTCAAATATTAGAACATAAATAGGCACTCTGACTCATGAAGATCCAGCCAAAGTACACAAACAGGGAAACAAAATACAAAAGTACTATGGAGAAAGACAGGATATTCACCTAAGTTACCTGCATTACCTGCTCCAGTGACCAGGAGCCAAAAATAGGAGGGGGATACCTCACAAAATATTCTGACTACTCTCCTCCATAAATACCTGGGTTCCTCAGCTTCCCACTTACTCAAAGACCTTGGTGAGTAACTTAATCTGTCTGTACTTCACTTGCAAAATCAGATTTATGTCGGAGAAGGCAATGGCACCCCACTCCAGTACTCTTGCCTGGAAAATCCCATGGATGGAGGAGCCTGGTGGGCTGCAGTCCATGGGGTCGCTAGGAGTCCGATACGACTGAGCGAGCGACTTCACTTTCACCTTTCACTTCCATGCGTTGGAGAAGGAAATGGCAACCCACTCCGGTGTTCTTGCCCGGAGAATCCCAGGGACAGGGGAACCTGGTGGGCTGCCGTCTATGGGGTTGCACAGAGTCGGACACACGACTGAAGCAACTTAGCAGCAGCAGCAGCAGCATAGGGTTATTGAGAAGTTTACTTGCACTAATAGGTATAAAGTGCTGAGCATTGCCTTACATGTCATAAACACTCAGTAAATGCGAAGCAAAAGACTGCAAGGCTGCCCTCTCCTCAAACGTAAGCATACCCATCCATTACCCCGACAGTGGAACCTCACTTTCCCTTCCTCTGGGTCACACTGTGGGGAGGCCTTCACAATGACTCCATGTTCATCCCTCCCTCTTCTTACTTTTTTAGAAAAAAAAATTTAAAAAGCCCAGTAAGCCTTCTCTTTACCTTCACCCTTCAGGCATGAGGGTTCAAGATAATAAGTTATCATTTTAATACTATATTTCATCAAATTTAAATTACTTTTTTTTTCTCACATTTTAGCATCCTTGAAAGGAGGATACATCTTATAATTGACTGTATCTTAATTATATGAATATGGTAACAACATTGTTGGTTTCTTTCTATCCGGATATACAGATTTCTGTGATTCCATAAATTCCATAGAATTTTTTTGTGGCCTCACCACATAAACTTGTTACTGTTTGTAGTGTTATCTCTATGAGAAAATTAATACAAGAATATTGGGAAAAAATGAAAATTTTGTGTTAAATGGGATTGGTTACCCACCAAAGATCATTTCCAAAATCCTGCTAATGCTTAGAGGACTGGTTACTTATGGTATACATTTTCAATTACAAATAAATCAGAGTTCTGATCTGTCACCAAAAACAAGCAAGGCTGATAACAAATAGGATTTTCTGGAGAGTGGGAAAGTCACTTGGGGACATTGACTTAAACCTTTGTCCTCCAAGCTCATTTTGCAGAAGGGCCACCAGGTTACACAGCTAGAGCGTCCTGTGGCCCATAAGTTCACTCCTCTTTATAGCAAAAAAGGGGGAGCAGGAGTGAGAGGAGTTCACAACACACATGCATATATAGACGCAGTCCACACCAAGTGTCACGGTTGCGTTTTTTGTTGTTGCTGTTTCAATATAGAGTTTATGAAAGCCATATGTCAAAGTCGATGAGAGTTCACTCCTGTGCACAGTTAGTTAGGTCGCCCTAATCAATTACATTTTCACAGCCGAATAACTGACGACTCACAACATCAAAAAATGCTTGTCTTCGTTCGAGTTACTAAACACACTCTCTCCCTCTCCCCACGCCACAAGCCACTTCTACTCTCCTAAAATCAGTACCTGGAAAGCGTATCGCTTCCAGAAGTAGCCAGGACATTTAGCCCCATTGAATTAAACAGGGTATTTAACTGCTTCTAACCGCGCCCCCTCCGCGGGCGAACTCTCCAACTGGCCCGCACAGTGCCTGCGGGGTCACGCTGATATCCAAACATTCAACTTTGGCATTTTTCCTGTCTGTCAGAGGACGGAGGAGCCCGGTGGGCTGCAGTCCATGGGGTCGCACAGGGTCGGACGCGACTGAGCGACTTCACTTTCATTTTTCACTTTCATATACTGGAGAAGGAAATGGCAACCCACTCCAGTGTTCTTGCCGGGAGAATCCCAGAGACGAGGGAGCCTGGTGGGCTGCCGTCTGTGGGGTCGCACAGAGTCGGACACGACTGAAGCGACTTAGCAGCAGCAGCAACAGCAGCAGCAGCAGAGGATGGAGGGGGATGGCCCGCATCCCAGAGAAAGGTCAGGTACACATGGCCAGTGTGAATAAGTTTGTGATCCGAATTTGTTTAAGCTGGCCAGGGGCTGAAAAGGTCAACCAGTAACTGCGCCGAAAGAAAGCTTAGGGGTGCGAGCGTGCTGGGCCGAAGGGGCAGTGCCCGCCGCCCTCCGTCAGCCACCCGCCGCAGCCGCCTATCTAAATAAGCACCCAGTCCAAGAATTAACAGAGGCTTTGTTCCACAACTTCAATACCAATTCTTTTCTCCCCAGCAACCACCCCCCACCTCAGCCCTAGCCAAAAAAGAAATTCACATTGCCATCCCTTCTCCTGCCTGTATACAGCAATTCCGGGGGCTGCGCCCACTGCCCCCGACTTCCCAGCCCTCGTCCGCAGGGAAACGCTCGGAGGGAGGCCTGGAGAGGAGGCCCAAACGCTCTTCCCGCTCTTTCCTACTCTTGTCCCGGCAACGGCCTGCGTCCGCGGAGCCCAGCGCCGCAGGGAGGAGTAGGCAGAACACTCGCCCGCACCTCCCGGCGGATAGGCAGAGGTCCGCTAGCGGTCTCCAAACTCATCTCACAGGCTGAGCCCATTGCCCATCAGCTCAGCTCCTCCTGACACCCCACCCGCCCTCACCTCGTCCGGTCCCCGCCGCCTCTGAGCTCCCGGGCCCGGGGAGGGGAGGCTCCAAATTTCCAGCCGAAATTGGGATGCAGGCGGTGAGGAGGAGGTGTTTGCTCAACTTCTTAGGACGTCATGACTCCTCCTCCGCAGCCAATCAGCGCCCTCCCTGAGGGAACAACCTTCTTATCCGCCAATCGGCGGCGCTGCCAGGTACTAGGTCATACCCTGCCCCAGCTCCACCCCGAAAATCTTTATGCCTTTTTAGATCTCTGGCCTACGTCCGTAGCCGGGGACCTCACGTCCTTCCAGGATGGTTGTTGACCAAGTTTGTAACTGTCCGCAGCAGGGGACAGGCGGAGACGGTGAAGGAAATAGTCCGAACATTACACGTTCAGCAGATGGGTGTATCTCCTGGGGGTGGGGGAGGGGGGGAAGTATATCACGCTCGTTTAGCAATATGCACTTCTCAAAACATTTTCACAGCCTCACAGCATAACTGTGAAGCCTGATGACCGTTCTTAGAGCAGTTTTAGAGTCCAGCAAACGGACACTGGGAAATTAAGTGTTGTGTGTCCACATCCAATGAATATTAATTTTCATTAATGAATTTAATAATTTCACATTGAACTTTATTCTTATAAATAGTGTGTAGGCCCAGAGGGTTTTTGCTCAAATCAATGAGATGATCAGAGTCGCATGCTTAAGGGAATATGGTCTAGGTAGTGTATAGAAGGGATTTGAGTAAAAATGATTGTAAAAACTTTAAAAGGACAGAATCAACACCACGGGTAAGGATGACATGTTAGGGGAAGAACTGAAGCAAATTTGGTGTTTCAAGCTTGGCTAAGTGGTGATTAGGAAGCAGGTGATACTGAGAAGAGTGCAGAGAAATAGCAAGAAGGAAAGGCTTTAGAGGAATGATTAGGAATATGATCTTGGCTATGTAAAGCTAAAAATACAGAGGGAAAACTCAGCTTCCAGAGAGGGCTCTAATTTTCTTTGTAATTAGAGATATGAGTGGAGTTTATAAAAATGTTCTAGGTTCAATATTGTTGCCATGAGAATTGAAACCCAGCTGTGGCAGGTATGAGAAAAGTACATGTTGGAGAAAATTTTCAAAACAGAAGGAAATATTACCCTCTGTCCACTGACACCCTGGGAAGACCACAGATGGACTTTGCTTTTCAGCTTCTAGAGCTGCGGGCTAGTCTTCACAAAACGGATATTCTCCTGTCTTCCAGGGCCAGTTATCCAGGACTTTCTTTTCTTTTCTTTTTTTGCCTGTGCTGGGTCTTTGATGCTGTGCAGGCTTCTCTCTACTTAAGGAGAGTGGGGCCTACTCTGTCGTTGAGGTACATGGGCTTCTCAGTGCAGTAGTTGATCTTGTTGCAAGCATGGGCCCTAGGGCTCTCAGATTTCAGTAGCTGAGGCACCAGGGCTCAGTAGCTGTGGCACACAGGCTTAATTGCTCTGCGGCATGTGGGATCTTCCCAGATTAAGGATCAAACCCATGTCTCCTACACTGGCAGGCAGATTCTTTACCATTGAGCCACCAGGGAAGCCCTAGTCAGGGCTTTTAAAGAACACTGGACTTGGTCACATATGCATGAATTCTTAATACTCATTGGGCGTGGGTATGCTATACTTAATCTTTCAGTCTCAGTGTGCTGAACTCTATAACTGTTCTAAGAATTGTCATCTAGCTTCACAAGCTTGTTATGAGGTTGTGAAAATACTTTGGAAAGTGCATATCACTAAACAAATGTGATAGTCATGAGTTCAAAACATTTTTTCCAGGAGATGCACACGTCTGTTTAGTGTGTCATGCCCAGACTCTTTTGCCCACGGTCCTTCATGCAATGTTTGAGTTTCTTCAAGATATGGCCCGAATCAGCCATCTCAGCTTTATTTTGACAACAACACCAGCCTGAAAAGAATAATGAACCACAATCTGTCCTTTGTTATCTCCTAAGATTAAGAGCCTGGATCAGAATCCTTACTTTTCCTCCTTGAAGTATAAATCATGGACAAGCTACTTAATTTTCAAAAAAGCCTAGGTTTCCTTATATATGAATAGGAAAATAATAGGGACTACTTCAGGGGTTATTGTGGGGATATAAAATGAGATGATGTCCAAAGTGCTCTGCCAAGCATCTAGCTAAGAAACAGACAATTACTATTTATTTTCCCAAAGTCTCTTGTTGTCTATTTATCTGCAGTTCTCTGTCATTTCAATTGGGTAAATTAGGAGACAGGAAGGGAGTGTATGCAGGGATAAAGGAGGGCGACAAACAAAAGATGGTGATGCCCACTTGCTCCCCAGGACTGGAAACAGTTGAGACACTTGTAGGCCTTAATAGGTCCAGAGGAAGATAAAGTTATGAGAACACAGGAAGAGCTCTACATGGGTTGTCACAGAAGCTATAGGGAAAGCCACCAGATAGTGGTGACTTTTGATAGGAATGGAGATGCCTAAGGAATCAATAACCCTGCCCAGAGAGGGAGTTATCTAAAGCAGGGGTCAATAAACTTTTTTTTTTTCTGTAAAGGACCAGAAAATTAATATTTTAGGCTTTCAGTTCAGTTCAGTAGCTCAGTCATGTCTGACTCTTTGCGATCCCATGAATTGCAGCATGCCAGGTCTCCCTGAGTTCACTCAAACTCATGTCCATTGAGTCAGCGATGCCATCCAGCCATCTCATCCTCTGTCGTCCCCTTCTCCTCCTGCCCCCAATCCCTCCCAGCGTCAGAGTCTTTTCCAATGAGTCAGCTCTTCACATGAGGTGGCCAAACTACTAGATTTTCAGCTTTAGCATCAGTCCTTCCAGTGAACACCCAGGACCAATCTCTTTTAGGATGGACTGGTTGGATCTCCTTGCAGTTCAAGGGACTCTGAGGAGTCTTCTCCAACACCAGAGTTCACAAGCATTGATTCTTCATTGCTCAGCTTTCTTCACAGTCCAACTCTCGCATCCATACATGACCACTGGAAAAACCATAGCTTTGACTAGACGGACCTTTGTTGGCAAAATAATGTCTCTGCTTTTCAATATGCTATCTAGGTTGGTCATAACTTTTCTTCCAAGGAGTAAGAGTCTTTTAATTTTTTGCAGGCCATTAAATCTCTGTCACAATTCACCAGTTCTGACCTTTGGCGACTAAAAGCAGCCACAGACAATACTTAAATGGATGAGCATGGATGTGTGCCAATAAAACATTATTTGTAAAAATTAACTGCAGGCTAGATTTGGACCCAGGGTCATAGTTTGCAGAACCCCAGCCCATAAAATGAATAACCCTAATTCCTTCTCCTGCCCTCCCACCTCCTGCTAGTGCTTTCTACAAACTTGACCCAAGGAAAACCAGAGGGCTGGTATACAGTCTATAAAGGTCAACCCTTCAGGGACAGAGCAGGTACAGAGGAGACAGGAGTTCTAGAAGGTTCAAAGGAGCACAAAAGGTATTCAAGACATGCTTGTTGAAATGAATGATTGGTTACCGTGAATTATACTGCAAAGGGTGGAACACCTATGGGAAAACTATCAAAACTGTATCCCTAAATGGGCACAGCTAGGAAAGGTTCCTGAATTGTGGTGACTCTGGAGCCTGTGATGCTCCATTAGCTCTTTGCTTTATTTTGAATTCTTGTGCACTTCTGACCTGGTAATGAAATATTAACCTGGCCAAAAAGAAACAAAAAAACAAAAAAAACAAAATCTTCCTTTGCATTCCAAACCATCACTCAGATGTTTATGGTGCTCAAGGATTTTGCAAAATATGCACATGATAAATACTCATCCTTATAATGGGAGAATTCAAAGTTTTTTCTCATAGTGACTGTTGTAATAAGTGTGACAAGTGTCAGAAATTTCTTCACAATTGAAAGACAATAGATGCAAGAAAAACAAGGCTGGGATACACCTAAAATGCTTTCATAGGACTTCTGCAGTCAATCCTTCAGACTCCTTCAATAGGGGAGAACCCTTCCGCCCATGTGGGGTGCTAGGTCAAAACTCTTGAAATTGGAAAGTTGGGTCTAGGCCACTCTAGTTGCCTCTCTTTCTCCACATTCTTTGACTTTCTTCCCTTGTTCGTTACTTTGGTTCTGTTCTTCCTGAGAGGCCATAAGGGTAGTAGTTAGGCACGTGAGCACTGCAGTGAGCCAGACCTAGACTTCATCCCTACTTCACCAACTCTCTAGCAAGTCATTTTCCCATCAGGACACTGGGAAACATCATAACATTCTCAAGAAGATTAAGTGACGGACATACTCAATATGCATGAACTATTATTGGGGTTTACTGTTTTACTCTGTTTCATGTACTCCTTTCTTTGTATTCAGAACTCATTCTCAATCTTATGTGAACTTTGCCATAGAAAGAAAAGAGGTGGACATTTGATTTATTGATCTCTCAATACTCTGTATTTCTCACATGAACAGTAAATTTCACAGTATCACCTATATCACTCACCCTAATAAGATATTTAACTTATTATAAATAAATTTCTTAATAACAGAAAGTACCAAGTCTTATATTGTTTAAAATAAGAAGTAGTTTAGGAAAGAAAAATTTCTAAGTGACAATTACTATTGTTGCCTAACTCCCAAATTATTTTGGGAAGGAAATATACCTCCTTTACCACCAAGAAATTAAAAAATGTGATTAGGTAAGATAAGAGCAGGAACCATCCATAGAAAAATCACAGTGCCTGCAAACAGGTTCTGGGTGGAGATAGTGATGGTCTGGGGGATTATATTTGCCCTCACCTTAGATGAATAAAGCAGAGAAAACTACTTTCATCTCCTCTGCCATTACCATTATCATTACTTAAGGAGCCTCCCTGAGAAAAATTTGTAAGAAAATTCCAAGGCCCAGGATCAACATTTTGTTGGTTTCACAAAATCCCCAAGAGTTCACAACATCCCTCAAAAGTTGTATAGGAAGGCTTAACTCACTGGACAGGTTTGCTGCTCATCTGTTGACCACCTGCTTAGTAATTATTATTATAAGTCTACAAGGACCTCTAAATTTCCATTTCCATATCTCTGCATTTTATAAATTGGGTAACAATTATATGTTATGGCAATGCAAGCAAACTGGGGAAATGAAAATTTTGGAATATATTTTGGAATATATCTCCCTGGCAAGTAATGAATCTAGTATATTCAAATGTAACTAAAACATATTCAAATCAAGGAAAGAAAAACCAGTGTTCCTCCTCTCAGCCTTGTTTGAATGAAAATCTCAAAAGAGAAAATGTCTTAAAGGACTGAGAAAAGATTGAAGAAAGAATAAAGTATTTAAAGCAAAAATAAAATACAAATGCAGTTTTTCTGCACTAATCATCAGTGTAATTGAGCTGGAGATAAACAGAAGGCCAAGATGAAGAGGTAGGAGGGTCAAGATTTTCTCATTCTGGTCCTGGTTTGGGTTAGAGAAAGGATGAAAACAATCCTTTACTGTAGTCATCTCACTCTAGAGACAGGAAGAAGAAAAGAATATACATATTGTTTTCTACAGTCTAAGAAGCAGCAGCTAGGAAAAATAAACTCAGCATAGACAAGGTCACATCAGGAAGCAGGAAGTCAGGTGAAGACTGTATCCCTGACATTGAACTGACTCTCAGCGATCATTGCCATCTGTATAGCTCCCCAGAAACAAACATAATAAAATTTGAAAGGAAGAAAGAACTTCAAAGGAAGGTGCTCCCACTGAATGATGTAATGTGGACATTGCCCATGACAGGCACAGGCTTATCCATCATTCTCATTTATCGTTGAACGACTTCAAACAAAACCAAGGCAAAAGCGTGAAAGACAAGAATTTGCTCCATTAAGAGATAATTTCCTGGGCCCATATATGCGGGCTAATCCAAATATTTCTTAGCTACTTTGTAAACATAGTTTAAATAAACATAATCACTACCCTGAGAGGCTAAATGCCCAGTGTCAAAGTTGTGTCAAGACAAATACCACAGCAAGAAATAAACTCTTAGGAGTCTAAAACCTGTGCTGTGTCTTTGGAAACTTCCGGTGTCCACTGCCCACACTACACCCAGTTGGGTCTGAGGGATCTGCGCGGTTTTGTGAAAGAGATAGATTTAGACCAAGGATGAAACAGGACCAAAATGAGGAAGAGTGGAGAAAACAAAGATAAAGAAGGAAGTAGGTAGAAAGTGAGAGCCCAGGAGCGGAAGGCTTAAGGCAAAGTTTACTCACTGGGCACAAGTCCAATGTGAGGGAGACCGGAGAATGAGTTGCCACAGGGAAGAGAAAGAAAAGGGGGTTCAGGAACAACAAAGATAGCAAAGGCTAGGGGATGATACCCACATCTTAGAACACCTCTGCTGAGTTTTAAGAAGGAATTAAGTTCAATAAACCTTTCACTGCTAGAAACCACTTCTGCTCCTTTCCTGCCTCTTTCTAGGGCACAGGCTACTTGGCCTGCTACATACTCAGCTTCCTGGCTGCCACGAAAGCTCCATGGCTGGTAGATGCCTGGCTGTGCCATCTGCTGAGCCCACAACAGGGAAATACCATCTCTCTTGTCAGGCAGGGAACTGCATTCCTAGCACCTAATGGAATTGAAAGGATTTGTAGTGGATTCAATGGCACCCTCCTGCCCCCAAATTTACGTTCACCCAGAACCTTGAAATGTGACCTTATCTGGAAATAGAGTCTTTACAGATAAAAAGAAGGAAAGAATCGAAACAAGATCATACCTGATTCAGAAGGCTTAAATCATTGCAATATGCCTTTAAAAGAAAAGGGCACAGGGAACTTTTCTGGTGGTCCAGTGGCTAAGACTCTGGCTCCCAGTGCAAGGGGGCCCAGGTTTGATCCCTGGTCAGGAAACTAGATCCCACATCCCACATGCCACAACTTAAAAAAAACCCTCATGTGCCCCAACTAAGACCTGGAACAGCCAAACAAATTAAAAAGAAAAAAGGACACACTAAGGGAAGAAGCTACGACAGAAACAGAGGTGAAGTTCTAGTACTGCAAGCCAAGGAACTCCAGAAGCTACTAGGAACTTGAAGAAGCAAGGAAGGATTCTCCCCATAGTGCCTAGGGAGGGACCACTGCCTGGTCAACACCTTGATAGCAGACTTCTGGTCTCTAGAGCTGTGAAGCAATAAATTTATGTTGCTCTAAGTCCCCTTGTCCCATCACTTCATGGCAAATAGTTGGAGAAAAGTGGAAACAGTGGCAGATCTTATTTTCTTGGGCTCCAAAATCACTGTGGATAGTGACTGCCATGAAATTAAAAGACGCTTGCTCCTTGGAAGGAAAGCTATAAGAAATCTAGACAACGTATTAAAAAGCAGAGACATCACTTTGCCAACAAAGATTTGTATAGGCAAAGCTATGATTTTTCCAGTAGTCATGTACAGATATGAGCGTTGGACCATAAAGAAGGCTGCACACCGAAGAATTGATGCTCTTGAATTATGGTATTAGAGAAGACTCTTGAGAGTCCCTTGGTTAGCAAGGAGATCAAACCAGTCATTCCTAAAGGAAATCAACTTTGAATATCATTGGAAGGACTGATGCTGAAGCTGAAACTCCAATAATTTGGTCACCTGATGTGAAGAACTTACTCTTTGGAAAAGACCTTGATGCTGGGAAAGATTGAAGGCAGGAGGAGAAGGGGACGACAGAGCATGAGATGGTTGGATGGCATCACTGACTCAATGGACGTGAGCAAATGGGAGATAGTGAAGGACAGGGAAGCCTGGCACACTGTAGTTCATGGGTCACAGAGTCAGACATGACTTAGTAACTGAACAGCAACAACCCTAGTCATTGCCACTTTGTTACAGAGGCCCTTGGGACCCTAGTACAGACTTAATTCATCAAACAGCCAGATTATCCCCCAGTATTATGGTGATTGCTCATGTATCACTGAGGATACACACAAAAAAGTAAAATCATGCGATGAATGAAGAAGGTAGAAACATATGCTAACTGTATTGGCAGGAATTTAAATCAAAATCACTTCTTTAGATTGATCTTTCAAAGGTTGTGTGCTCTAAATGTCTAAAGAAAATGAAATTGAGCTACAGCTTCATTGTGAGCTCTAAAATCAACCTGAAATACAGGTACGCTGAGACTAGTTGATTCTACTTTTTAAAGACCTATGCCTATGGATTTTGAAGAAACACCCTTATACCTGCATTTTTTTGCAGACTCATTTAGCAAAACGATTTTGCTTGCAAAAATGCCTATATGAAAAGAGAATGGTGGAAACAAGCATTTTTAATCACTCAATCTCTGACAAGTCTTCTGTAACCCATGCAGCTTCATGAGGTAGATTGACAAAAAGCACATCAAAGTTTTCACTGGTGAGTACTATCTTGAAATAGTAGTGTTGCTATTATTACATATGGTATACTGGGCACACTAGCCTGATAACATGAGTAAAAAGACAAGTATCACCCTCAAATGAAACAGAGGACTAGCACCAAAATGGAGGTCTTCACTGCAGGGCGCGGCTTCTCATTGCCGTGGCTGCTCTCGTGGAGCACACGTTCCAGGCTCTCTGGCTCAATAGCTGTGGCGCCTGGGCCTAGTGGTTCCTGTGGAATATTCCTGGACCTGGAATCGAACCCATGTCCCCTACATTGATAGGTAGCTTCTTAACCACAAGACCACCAGGTAAGATGTAGGAATTGTTTTTAAATGAATCACTGAAGGGATTTTCCAGGTCCCTTTCAGGAGATCCTGTTTTCCTCTCAAGATCTCTATGGGATATAATCATGTAAATAAGCTGTAACTTAATTGCTTGTTTTCTGCCTGAAGCAATGAAACGATCACCCCAGAACTGTGAGATGCATGGAATCAAAAAGGTGAACAGAAGACAATCATCTGGTCAGGCCAGCAGTGCCCAGATCCCCACGTTAGAGACACAGGGACAGATCCAGATTTGCGGGCAGCCTGAGATACCATCTGTTGGAACTTCTTCAATAAAAAAGACAAAATTATAAATTTAAAATTAAGTACAATAATGAATTCTTATTTATAGTAAGAAAAGAATTTATGATGCATTATTAGGGGCTTGAAAATTCAGGTCCCATTCTTCTGAGATTTATTTCTTCAGGCAATTTACCAAAAATGTTTACATAGAAGTACTTCCTGGTTTCAACTCTGGCTTCCCTTCTCTCCTGGGAATAATCTACAGTTCCCAGTCAAGCCCAGCACTCACAGGGCTCAAGTAAGGGAGGGGCCGAAGCTGAAACCTATTTTCTTTATGCTACATTCAATTCTGTAGAGAGGGCTGTGTCCAGCAATAATCAGACTTCCCTGCACAGGACAGAATACACTGTCAGGCAATAACATGTGTATCTTATAAAAAAAATAATGAACTGACATTTTTGGCTTCTGAGTTCAATCTGCACAAGTCAGTCCCTGAGATCCCAGAGTGCTGATAACAATGATGACAGCTTGAATGTGGAGATTCTTACAAATAATATCATCCTGAAAATCCATGGTTGAACAACTAATCACACACTATGTCTCTGACATCTCCAACAAGCACCACCAGCTCCATATATACAACTGAGCAAGAAATACTGGACTCTTCTCCTTCCTGGATATACACAAACACACATACACTCCCTCCACAAGATACAGCTGACTCCATTCTCTATGGACCAATTATGACCTTTGTTTAGAAAGAATTTATATCTAATACAATAGTTTCTCAACCTTGGCTGCTCATCAGATGCATAAGTAAGAAAAATGCTCTAATAAGAAAGTATACAAAACAGATTTTAGGAAAAAAAAAAGAATGATTGACTCTAATGGGCCAAGTGGTCAACTCTGAAACAAAGTCGTAGCCATGCCGCTGTTCATGAAATGGAGAGTGGAAGAGAGTTGTGCTTTTTAGAAAATAAGGAGTAAGGTTGCATGCATATCTAGTATGAGGTATCTACAGGATATACCCAGAAAAAGATGTCCGGTAACCAAGTACTAGTTACATTCATACATGTCTTCAGCTCCTGGTAAGTTGTGAATCCCATGAAGTAAGATAATATATCTTACACAAATTTATTTATAGCTTTTGTGTCCAACTCAGGACCTGCAGTATAAAAGGAATTCAATACATATTTGATGAATGGAGGAAAAAACAAGCTAGTGTATGAAGTAAATGAACAGTATTTGGTAATCTGTTCAAAAATTTCATCAAAACCAAAGCGTTTCTATGCCCTTGCCAAGTCCCAAACATAGATGAGAATTCTGGTGCCTGAAGCCCTGACACCTGAAAATCCTGATTTGTTTACTTTGTCCACTTGGCGAGCAGGTTCTTCCAGAGACTAACTTCACTTGGATTCTCATCTCCTTTACCCCACATGCCTATCAGTTAACACCACTACTTACTGCTACAATCTAGAGGGCTGATTGGTATTCATCTAGAATACCAACTGTTGTCTGTGCCCATATTCTCTGTGTTCTCTGCTCTGCTTTCCTAGCCTCATTTTCTCCACCACTTGTAGGTGCATCCCACTGCCAACGGCTATCTTTATCAAGTCCCTCTCAATTTTTTTTCTTCCTTCCATGGTATATTGTTGTACTAGCAGGAAAGAAATGGCAGACATAAAGGCTGTAACTCAAAGAGTTCCATGAAAGAAGTATAGGCAAGGCTTGGTGAAACACTCAGGGATCATCAGCAAGAGTGGCAGATCATTGCTACTTCACAACCAAAGGGACAAGAATGGGAATAGTGTCTCCATAACCTAGAAAATGTTTGGGATCATAGAAGAGGAACTGAAAGCTGTAGCTATAGAACACAGCCACTGCCACAACTCTGGCCAAGCAAAAGTAAAGGTGCAAAGGGAATAAGTAACCCAACATGCTTTTCATTTCACCTCCCAATACCCTGTTATTGCCTCTCTTTGGCCAAACCCAGCTAGAGGCCAAAGGACAAGGGAAGCCTGATAATGAAATCCATAGAGGTCAGTGTCTAACACACAGAGGGTAAACAGCATGGTATGGATCAAAGTGTAAGGTGGGGGTATGCAAACAGAGAATAAAGCATACAGTCCATTCACTTTGCTAGTCAGCTTTTACCCTTGACCTTTGCCTGAACGAAGAACTTGTGAACCCTGCACTGGAGAAACACAAAATCTCATCAGCCGTCGTGCCATGGTTGAGTGATGGCAGTTCTGTTACACTCCCCACCCCTGGAATCTAGCCTGTGATGTTAGCCACCACTGACACCCTTCAGAAAATACAAGAAGGAAAAAGAGGAAAACAATTCACTTAAAACTGCTGGGAAAGCTTTTTGTAGCTGGCTACAAAACCAATAACAACAGCTGATGTGTTTTACCACTCATTTCTCTACTTTCTACCAGCATCTTGGCTGAACAGAATTCTTTATCTGGTGGAGTTAGCCAAACATTTTTGCCTGCAAAATCTGAGTCCTTGGTGTTTCAGGTTTATTGAGCTATTGGAATTTTCCACTGACTAGTGTTTTGAACTGGGAATTCTAGACTTTATCTTTTAATGTACACTCTCCAGAGTACCCAGAAGTGTCCAGTCCATTTCACAATCCACCCCATGGTTGCCATATCAACTAAGTGGAAGACTATTTGGTCCCTCACTACTTTGGTCACGGCCTGTATTCTATCATATACATGTGTGCTAAGTTACTTCAGTCATGTTTTACTCTTTGTGACCCCATTAACTGTAGCCTGCCAGGCTCCCCTGTCCATGGGGTTCTCCAGGCAAGAATACTGGAGTGGGTTGACACGTCCTCTTCCAGGGTATCTTCCCAACCCAGGGATTGAACCAGAGTCTTCTAAATCTCCTGCATTCGACTGATTCTTTACTGCTGAGCCACTGGTGAAGGCCCATATTCCATCCCATGCCACCTTTAATGATAATTTGAGTAATGTGATGTTATTATATCCCGTTGCCTTGCCAATGAGGATGGTATATATACATAAGTATGTGAATATCACAACCTGAGAATTCCATTTTGAGGATCACTCTTGAGACCAGCATAAGTCAGGGTCTCAGCCAGGGACTCTAACTCAGAGTTCCTTGGCATATTTTTCCTGTACTCCAAACTTTGTCCAGAGTAGCTCATCAACCCAACTCAACAGGAGATCTTAGGGCAAACCTTGGGGATGAAGTCCACAGAGGTCAGACTCCTGGGCCCAGATCAAGTTAGAAATCTGGAGAATGGATGTGATGTAGCACTCAGATAATAATCAGCATCTTGGTCACATTCACATTTAAAAAAAAAAGCACATTTGTTTTTTAAGTTATAACTCTTGAATTATAAAATTTAAGGTTGAAAAGAGTTTTTAAAGCTTCTTAACAGAGCAAACATCAATATTCGTTCCTCTAAATCAATTAACATGAAAGACTAAATGAACATATGTATATAAGACTCTCTGTTATAGAGGCTTGGTACCCCACTCTCTAAATCCACTTCTAAATGGAAAGATTACTCAGAAAATCCCAACATGCCTTATAATTATTTTACTTTGATTATATTTTCCTTTTGAGGTTTAATGACTTTGAATAACATGCTGATGCAATTTTGTTAGAATCTATCAATTTTAGAAATAATTTATTAAAATTATATTTGGTATAATTATAACTGGAAATATTCTTCAATAATACTCTACATGTTTGCTAATGTCATTTGGAGCAAACAAAATTACCAGAGCACATCTGGACATTTTTTAAATTTCCTGGCACTAATGAATATTCAACTCTTATCTTTATGATAGTAATAGTCCTTGGGACTGATATTCTCTTTGTTGAATTTTTGTGACCTGTTATGATGGCTTATAAAGTTGAGAATGATAGGTGTGAGTTATCCATGAAATAAGGTTAAAATACAGTGTAATGTAAACACTAAGGAACATTTACAGTTGCTAATGAGTTTCAGTTGGAGGATTTATAGAGCTCTGCTACTGATGGATGGAAATTCAGTTTAACAGTACTGATTATACTTAGCCTTGAAATGGAGCAGAGAAGTGGGGAAGTAGAGACTGGAAAAAGTAATATTGGGAAAGGAGAAAGATATGTAATTGGAGGAGTTAAAGAATCACCAAAATAAAATCTTATTAAGACTCAGCATCAAGCTCCCCTGGTGGCTCAGTGGTAAAGGATCTGGCTGCCAATGCAGGATACACAAGTTCAATCCCTGGTTCAGGAAGATTCCACATTCTACAGAGCAGGTAAGCCCACACATGACTACTGAACCTGTGCTCTAGAGCCTGAGAGCCATAATTACTGAGACCACATGTTGCAGCTACTGAAGCCCACACACCATAAATCCTGTGCTCTATAACAAGGGAAACCACAGCAATAAAAAGCCCCCACACTACAAGAAAGTAGCCCCCACTTGCAGCAAAACTAGAGGAAAAATTCTCACAGCAAAAAAGACCCAGCACAGCCAAAAATAAATAAATAATGAAATTAGGAATTAAAAAAAAAAAGTCTCAGCATCCTGGCTAAAAAACTATCATTTCTGTTTAAATGATTTTTATCTGTATAATCTAATGTGGACTTGGTTTAACCTTAAGACCTCCAGACTCAGATATAATGGAAAGCATGTAGATTTGTAGAAATACCCCAATATAAACTTCTAGGGATTTGAGCTCTTTTACTTTAATTCTTGTCGTAGTATTCCTAAAAATATTTTGATGGTTGGCTTATGTTACTTTCATTCTGTGGAGAAGACTGATTATTGTGCTGATGTATTTAAAGTGGGAATATAGGAAAACTATTTACATAAACACAGATAGCTAATTCTTGCATGAAATCAATGAGTTCCTAAGTATTTTCTATAGGATATCAGTGAAAAATATGCAGCTTTACCATCTGAGAAAAATATGCAGCAAATGATCCTAAAGTACATGAAAACCATAACCTGAAATGTTTCCATTAAAAAAAAAAGTATGAACAACAGAGTACTAAAAGTACAGGTCAGAATCTAAGACTATAATATATACTTTGTGTGAAGTCGCTCAGTCATATCCGACTCTTTGCGACCCCATGGACTGTAGCCTACCAGGCTTCTCCGTCCATGTGATTCTCCAGGCAAGAATACTGGAGTGGGTTACAATTTCCTTCTCCAGGGTATCTTCCCAACCCAGTGATTGAACCCAGGTCTCCTGCATTGGAGGCAGACGCTTTAGAAAGTCTTAAAAGAGAAATACAATTCATATTTTATGACAAGAAAAATTTGAACATAAAAAATTTTCTTGGTCTATTGGCCTCCTCTCTCTGCATCCACTGTGCACTGTGTATCTCCATTATGCATCAGTAAAACCTCCCCATAGGCAGAAATACCTGCTCAGCCATAAACAGCAGCATTCTCCTAGCACCAATAAGATAATCCCTTAAAAGATAACATTCCTTCTTCATCTTATAAAGGGTCACAATGACCCACCACTGTGTACTTACAGATCTAGGGTTGTGTCAGCTGTCAGAAATATACCATTTAAAGTACAGCTCTCTTCTCAAAAAACTTATATCCCTGTGCTTTGACCTCTAATGGACAGGACAGTTCTCAGAGTGCTCTGAGATGCTGTTCCTGGGTGTGTGCTCTGTCCTGTCCAACTCCTTGCGACACTATGAACTATAGCCCACCAGCCTCCTCTGTCCGTGGGGTTTCCCAACCAAGAATACTGGATTGGGTTGCCATTTCCTTCTCCAGGGATCTTCTGGACCCAGGGATCAAATCCATTTATCTTGCACTGCAGGCAGATTCTTTACCTCTTGAATCACTGGGGCTTCCCACTGTGATAATCTTCAATTTGGCTCGAATAAAATTTTCCTCTTCTTTCTTAGATCAACCAATTACATTTTTATTGACACAAGAAATACATTTAAAATACAAATGTATACAGGGGTAAAATGCAAACAATATGGTAATTATATGGTAATAAAATGATAATCAGAAAATACCATCTTTGAACACCTACATGCCAGACATTTTGAAAAGCTAAATCAATGATAGCCCATGCAAGCCATACACTATCCCATGAGGTAGATATTAATAGTCACAATCAATTTGAAAACACTGAGAATCAGAAAAGTTAAATGAAGACACACGGATCCCTGCTGAGGAACTAAGCTTAGGTCCATTTTCTGGCAGACTCAAAGCTCAAGCTCTTAACCACGAGGCTGTTATTCTCAGAAAGAATAATCTGTGAATTTGAACCTGGATTAGTGATTAATTTTAGTAAGATGACTGCCTTTCTATACAATTTTCTATTCCAGAAGTTGCCTGCTATAAGGTCCTGAAGCATGAATGCTTTTATCTTCTCTAGGTGGCAGCCTCTCTCACCTTCAAAATCAATAGAAAATATAATCTGATTACACAAGATGATTTATTTATTTCCCAGGCTGTAGACGTCATGGTGTCTGAACGGAAAGAAATGGATAGATACAGGGTAGAGGTGAAGAAGAAGCTGTGTTTGCAATAGCCTCAAGGAATTATTTATAGATGGGCCAACAGAGAAATTCAGTGCTGCCAATAAGGATCTTTGGAGAAAAATGTAGGGAAAAAAGCAGAAGTGTTTGGCTTCTTCTTTGTAAAAACAGCAAATGGCAGATGAGGCCCCTGCTGCCACGGCAGTACCTGGAAGCCCCAGGGCCCTGGAGTACGTTCCTGTGTTTTACACAGTGTGGTGTACACAGTGTGTGTTTACACCCTCCTGTAGTGGCTTCTGGGGGCATGGGCACCTGTGTCCATGCCTCGGTCACAGCTGAGGCCAATGCTACAAAGCTGGCAGAGGCAAGGCCAAGGACATGGACCGTCCTCGGCGCCCCCCACACCCACCCACTCCCCTCCTGCCACCGCCATCAAGCTGGGCCACCTGGACACGACATGAAGATCAAGTCCCTGGAGGAGATCTATCTCTTCTCTCTGCTGATCAAGGGATCCGAGATCACTGACTTTTTTCCCCAGGACATCCCTCAAGAAGGTTTTGAAGAATATGCCTGTGCAAAAGCAGCCTTTTGCTAGCCAGCAAACCAAGTTCAAGGCATTTGTTGCCATCGGGAATTACAAGGGACATGTCAGTTTTGGTGTCAAGTTCCCAAGGAGGCAACCACTAACATCTGTGGGGCCAGCATTCTGGGCAAGCTCTCCACCATCAGTGTGTGACGAGATTACTGGGGAACAAGATCTCCAAGCCCCATACTGTCCCTTGCAAGGTGACTGGTCACTGGGGCCGTGTGCTGGAGCCCCCGCTCCCTGCCTGCCTCCAGGGGCACTGGCCTTGTCTCAGCCCCTGTGCCCAAGAAGCTTCTACTGATGGCCGGAATTGACGGAGTGCTACACCTCTGTCAGGGGCTGCTGCTCCGCCACTCTGGGAAACTTGGCCAAGACCACTTTTGATGCCATTTCAAATCTATAGTTATCTCACTCCTGATCTCTGGAAAGAGACAGTGTTCACCCAGTCTTGGTGTTAGGAATTCACTGCCCATCTTGCAGAGGCCTGCACCAGAGTTTCCATACAGAGGACCCAGGCTCCACCTGTAGCCACCACATACTTTTCTATGAGAAAAATAAAGTGAATGAAGCTGATAAAAAAAAAGAGAGAGAGAGAGAGAGAGAGAGAAAGAGAAAGAGATTTGAAGATTGCCAATAGTGCACAAATGAAAGTAAAATTAGAGTTTTAAGAGGCAAAACGGATGGGGAGGTGGATGGGTAAAGCTCAGATCAAGTAACAGTTTGGGTCATACTTTGGACATATCAAATATGAAATAGTGAAGAGATGAAATACTTGAGAAGAAGGAGATTGGGGACCAGTAAAGTGGTTGGAAGAGTTGGGTAAAAGCAAACCAATACTTTAATTTTGCCTAAATGAACATAAAGTGAAAGTGAAGTCGCTCAGTCATGTCTGACTCTTTGTGACCCCATGACTGTAGCCTACCAGGCTCCTCCCTCCATGGGATTCTCCAGGCAAGAGTACTGGAGTGGGTTGCCATTTCCTTCTCCACTAAATGAACATAATCAAGATGAGATGTGTAAAATAGAGTAAAAATACTCACTTCTCATAGACTTCTCCCTACCGCTTCACCCCCATCAAATTTGACATCCTCATCAAAAGGAGTATCTGCAGCACTTGTCAAAATAGAAGAAGGAGGAAAAGGGGGAGGAGGAGAAGAAAAAGGAGAAGAAACATCTCTAGATTCAAATTCAGAGGTTTGATTGAGATAGTTCAGAAATAAAGGATGGGACAAGCCATCCCAAGGTATGTTATAGCTCTTGGCTGCCAGCTTCTCACACAGTTAACCTGAAAGCATTAAAAATCATTTTGAGGGATTTGCAGAGGAGTCTCACTCAGCAAGGATGGCTTTCTTCCCAGCCGTTCATATCCATCTCACAGAGCCAGAGAAGAATTTGAAGAACAGTGGGCAAATGCCTCATCTCTTCCATCTCTACCATTGTCCCTTGCTGTTCAGTCACTCAGCTTGTCTGACTCTTTGCGACCCCATGGACTGCAGCATGCCAGGCTTCCCTGTTCTTCACATTCTCCCAGAGTTTGCTCAAACTTACATCCATTGAGTGTGATGCCATCTAACCATCTCACCCTCTGTTGTCCCCTTCTCCTCCTGCTTTCAATCTTTCCCAGCATCAGGGTTTTCTCCAGTGAGTCAGCTCTTCATATCAGGTGGCCAAATTATTGGAGCTTCAGCTTCAGCATCAGTCCTTCCAAAGAATATTCAGGGTTGACTTCCTTTAGGATTGACTGATTTGATCTCTTTGCTGTCCAAGGGACTCTCAAGAGTCTTCTCCAGCACCACAGTTCCAAAGCATCAATTCTCCAGTTCCCCGTAACTGTCCATTCTGAGTCAAGAAGAGGAAACAGGAAAGAGGTGGCCTGTGTTCTGGCTACTGCTGCTGCTACAAAGATAGACAGATTTGTTTCAACATATGTATATTTAAAATGACATTAGCATGGCCTAACTATTACATGTATTATTAGCTCAAAAAATGAAGGAAAAAGAGGTGAAAGTGGAGAAATGGAATTTCCTTTTTGCTTTACTTTATTACGATTATCCAATTTGTCCAGGGTCTGCTGTTTCACTTGAGGCCTGATCATTAGTATTTATACTAGTTTGTGTGTGCTGTGCTCTGCTTAGTCACTCAGTTATGTCTAACTCTGAGATCCCATGGACTGTAGCCCACCAGGCACCTCTGTCCATGAGGATTCTCCAGGCAAGAATACTGGAGTGGGCTGCCATTTCCTCCTTCAGGAGATCTTCCCAACCTAAAGATCGATCAGTATTTCCTGCATTGCAGGTGGATTCTATACTAGCTGAGCTACCAAGGAAGCTCTTACGCTAGTTTACAGCTTGCACAATGAATGTATTTCACTGCCTTTCTGGACAGTGTACTGGTTTGCTAGGGCTTCCATAACAAAATACCACAAACTGGGTATTCTAACCAGAAATTAATTTTCTCACAATTCTAGAGGCTGATAATCCAAGATCAAAGTGTCAGCCCATTTGATTTCTCCTGAGACTTCTTTTCTTGGTTTCCAGATGGCCAGCTTCTCACCACATCCTCACAGAGACTTTTCTCTGCACACTCACTTCACTGCTATCTTTCTGTATGTCTAATCATATCTTTTTATACAGAAATCAGTTAAACCAGATTAGGGTCCACTTCATAAGCTCGTTTAATATGATTATAATTTTGAATAATCTTTAAAGTTAGTCACATCGGAAGTTTAAGGGTTAAAGGCTTCAACATGAAATTTGAGGGGGA
>SJYC01019137.1:0-13445 GCA_006408675.1 Madoqua kirkii | reverse complement strand
ATATTCAAAAGCAGAGACATTACTTTGCCGACTAAGGTCCGTCTAGTCAAGGCTATGGTTTTTCCTGTGGTCATGTATGGATGTGAGAGTTGGACTGTGAAGAAGGCTGAGCGCCAAAGAATTGATGCTTTTGAACTGTGGTGTTGGAGAAGACTCTTGAGAGTCCCTTGGACTGCAAGGAGATCCAACCAGGCCATTCTGAAGGAGATCAGCCCTGGGATTTCTTTGGAGGGAATGATGCTAAAGCTGAAACTCCAGTACTTTGGCCACCTCATGTGAAGAGTTGACTCACTGGAAAAGATTCTGATTCGGGGAGGGATTGGGGGCAGGAGGAGAAGGGGACGACCGAGGATAAGATGGCTGGATGGCATCACTGACTTGATGGACGTGAGTCTGAGTGAACTCCGGGAGATGATGATGAACAGGGAAGCCTGGCGTGCTGCGATTCATGGGGTCGCAAAGGGTCGGACACGACCAAGTGACTGAACTGAACCGAACTGAACTTGTGTAAATAAAAGTTAGCAACCTTTCCTGCAACCTACGATACACTTATTTTCTTTACAAGCTTTTTAAAATTGAGAACTCCCAATTTTCCAAATCCATTCTCACAGCAAACACTTTACACGGTGGTCGGGGGCTTGGATTTGAGGAATGTGGGTGGTGGACACAGAAGGGCTGGTGGGGGTTCACACGCAGGACGAGCCCCCATTCCGTGGGCTCAGGCCGACCTCAGGCTGGATGGCTCCCCTGAGCCCTGAGCCCCTCCACCCTGGGCGGGCACCCCCCTTCATTCGGAGCACCCATGGGGAGCAGCCGTGGAGGTGGGGAGACGGTGGATCCACAGCAAATGCTGACACGTGGCTTCAGGAGGGTGAAGAGGTCTTGCTAAGAGGAGACGTCCCTCTGGCTGTGGACTGGGGTCCAACCCAGTGGGTTACAGGCTCACCAGTCAGGCCATGTGGAGCCGCCGGGCAGTGACGCAACCTTGGTCCTGCTGTGCCGGAGATGCCCAGTCTGGGGGGACACGCATGGTCAGAGGCGCTCTGACCAGCCAGCCAAGCTGCCCGTGAGGATGGCGCTGCCGTGCTTCGCGTGCAGGATCCACTGAGCCCCACAGGCCCTTCAAGCGGCAGGTAGACCCCACGCAAACGGGGCGCGCAATTGCCAACCCCGGGCCTGGCAGCCTGGAAAGCTTTGCTCGTTCTGCAGGTCCTCTGCTCTTCGCCGGCCAGAGGGGTGGGAGGCCGAGACAGACACCTGCGGCGGTCCAGCCGGAGGCCAGCCGGGCTCATCCGGCGCTGGCCACGGCCGCACCATCCACGGTGCGCTCTCGAGCCATCGTCCACGTGGACCCATCCGCATTCTGTGCCTTGTCGCTGTGCTGAGACTTAACATGAGTGATGGGTCGACCAGGAAAAGCTAAACGAGTGAGTGAGCGGCTTAGAAGCTTGGGCTCCCCGTTGTCCCCCAAGTCCCCGTCATCAGAAAAGCAGTGCCGGTCACTGAGCTGACGATGAGGGGGGCTGACCCCTGCTCAGCCTGAGGTGGATTCTGAACCTTGAAGACCAGGAACAGGGGTCTGGCTGCCGCCTGGAGAGCCAAGGTCACAAGGACGGGCAGAGACGCCAGCACAGGCATTGGGAGCACCCGAGAGGACCCAGGAGGAGCTCGACGCCCCTCTGGGGACAGGCCCACCCTCATCAGCTGGAAGTCCTCTCTCCTTGTCGGTGGCAGGGAATCCCACCCCTGGGACCCTACTTACGAGATGCCTTCAGAGGGTCTTTGGACCTAATTCAGCCAGCTCAGTGGCATTTACTTAAAAACCCTTTGGGTTTTTATCTCCCAGACACATGCCTTGTTCTGTGTTTTGCCCTTTTTTTTTCCTTCCAGATTAGCTGTTGGGAAGCAGCAAGCCAAGTTCATGCCCTCCTCCCTCCCACCCACGGTGTCCCCACCCTTCTGTCCCCTTCTTCTCCAGTTCTCCCCCTCCAGAGACATGGATGTCGTTTTCCATGGACTCAGAAACCACTTCACCGTCTCCCAGCACCAAGACGGGGCGGGACAAGAGAATCACTGTTACTTCACAAATGGGATTTTGGACTTGCAGGGTTTTAAAAAGCACTGCCTGTTTATCAAAAAGAATGCAGGTTAAACAAATAACAGATATCAGACAAGTTTGTTGCAGATAACAACAAAGAAGAAAGGGGAATATTGTCCTTTGATGAATTTGTACATTGTGAATTTACACATATTTTGTCATATGCTTTGGCCACCTGATGCAAACAGCTAATTCACTGGAAAAGACCCTGATGCTGGGAAAGAGTGAAGGCAGGAGGAGAAGAGGGCAGCAGAGGCTGAGATGGCTGGATGGCGTCACCAGTTTAATGGACAGGAACTTGGGCAAACTCTGGGAGATAGGAAGGGCCAGGGAGGCCTGGCGTGCTGCAGTCCATGGGTCTCAGAGTCAGATGTGACTGGGCAGCTGAACACCAATGGATCTTGCCAGCTTCCTCCTCCTGAAGCTGGAGCTGTGACGTGGTGATGTGGGTGTCCACCTGGGTGTCAAGTGTTCGCTGGTTTAAAAATAGGGACTTATTTCAATTTCAGTATTCTTTCCTGCCACAGCTAGGCTTCAGACTTTCGATAGGTCTGAAGCACTGTGCGTGGTTTCAGCTGCTGTTAAGTATCTGCTCTTGACCCTGCAATGGCGCCCACTCCAGTGCTCTCGCCTGGGGACTCCCAGGGACGGCGGAGCCTGGAGGGCTGCAGTCCACGGGGTCGCTAAGAGTCGGACATGACTGAGCGGCTTCACTTTCACTTTTCACTTTCATGCACTGGAGAAGGAAATGGCAGCCCACTCCAGTGTTCTTACCTGGAGAATCCCAGGGACGGGAGAGCCTGGTGGGCTGCCGTCTACGGTGTTGCAGAGTCAGACATGACTGAATTGACTCAGTGGCAGCAATTGACCCCGAGGACTTTTCTCTCAGATGTATGTCTCCTCCTTGATTTTTCATATGCTGTCTTTGCTCATTTTATCTCTACTTTTTACTTGATTTCTGCTTTTATTTGCCCTGAATAGAACTTAAATTTTTACTAATCAAAATTTTCATTCTTTTTCAGAAAAATTCAGGTCCATGAAATTCAAGTTTGATCTCTGGGTTGGGAAGATCCTCTGGAAAAGAAATGACAACCCACTTCGGTACTCTTGCCTGGAGAATCTCATGGACAGCTGGCAGGCTCCAGTCCACAGGGTCGCACAGAGTGACGGAAGTGACTTAGCATGCATATTTTAACAGTTCTTCCCCAAACCAGGACAGTGTAACAAAACTGAACTTACTCTTCTTCTTAAACTTCTGTGGTTTTATTTTTTGTGTTTTGAATGCTGTTATACACCTTAAATTTTATTTTTGTGTGAGATGTGTATTCCTATTTTATCAGATGGATTATCTGCATTCAGACTTTTTGCATATGAGTTTTTTTTTCCCCAAATGAATAGCCAAAAGTGTCATCGTGAAGTCAATATCTCATCAGTTTCTTGTCAACATAAATGCTCCTTTGTACTTTGGTGGATGGCTGTCCGTCCTCTTTGCTCAGATGAGGCACACAGTTCTGTTAACGGTTCCGTCTTTCCTAGGCGAGTACTCAGTGATACTAACACTAGGACTCTTTCTTTTCTTCTTGACGGTGCTGTGCAGATTGCAAGGTCTCGGTTCCCCACCCAGGGACTGAACCTGGGCCGTGGCAGCGGAAGCCGGAATCCTAACCGCTAGACCCCCTGGTGGGTCTTGCAAAGTAATATGACTAATTCTGAGAGACCTGCTTTTGAAAGAAGTCATCTATGGATAAAACTATGTAATGACTAATGTAAGAAAATCACATAAGCCAATAACAGAAAAGCAAAAGAGAAACATTTGTATCAACAAGCTGGAAGCGATGCAGAAGCCGGGATTATCAAACACCATGTTGACACAGAGTCAAGAGAGAGCTCCAGTTCTGAGGAACAGAATCCTCCTTCACAAAGAATGCCAAGGAGCAGCATTAGCAAGGTGAAGTCCCGGGATAACCGTGATGCTGTGCACTGGGGGTGGGCAAACCGACTCCACGTGTATGGGGAGGGAAAGCCCCGGATTAACACAGCCTCTTGTGGGAAAGACCCGGGGCTTTAACTCACCGCAAGTGCAGCATCCGCCACGGGGCGAGTTTGGGCAGCACCAGAGGCTTTAGCATCTCCACAGCAACCAGGGGCAGCTGAGCTCCCCCTCGGCTCCGAGCTCCTCGCCCCTGGCTCCCTCACACTGGGCCCCCAGGAAGCCAACAGCTCCCTGGGGCAGGCGCTCCAGTCTTCACCCACTGAAGCTCTCGGGGAGACACAGTAAATATTTTGGAAGCAACAGTCCCTGTCTAGACTAGAATTTCCTTACAGTTATTTTAGATTTTCAACAGGTTCCCTCAAAATGAGGTTTTTAGAAAAATAACCCTTGTACCAACAGAAATTATGATATCTTAATAAGAAGGCCATGAACCGCTCTCTATATACCTTTTCAAAAGATGCTCCAAGGAGTATTTCATCTGCACTTGCATCAAGGAGATAGAACAGAGGTGCCAGGGAGGTGACCCCATGAACTCTCCAGGCAAGCATACGGGAGTGGGTTGCCGTCTCTTTCTCCAGAGGATCTTCCCACCCAGAGATCGAACCTGCATCTCCTGCCCCCACGCAGCCACCTGGGAAGAACTTTCTGGGCGGCACGAGATGCTGAAGTTGGTCCTGAGGTGGAAGACACTACAGGAAGGAGGAAGGCAGTGAGAACGCGAACCTGGAAGTGTACCTGGGTCTCTGCAGAGCAAAGACGGACAGCAGAGCAACGCTTCCCCCTTGCTTTGAAACACTGGCTCAGTTTAGGAACAAAAGAGAGGGAATGGAGGAGCCGGAAGTCCGAGGAGGAGGGAACAGAGGGAGCCACAAGCTTAGGGCGAGGAGGAGGGGCAGGGAAAGGAGGCCCGAGCACGCTGGTTTCTGGAACTGCCAGGCAAGCGGACGAGTCGCCAAAAAAATAACACGGGCAACTGTCACAGCGGCTCTCAAAGACCTTCGGCGTGTTCAGCCTCCTGAAGCTGGCCTCCGGCCTGCAGCCTCCCCGTCTGGGTGGGCTGCCCCCGGCCACAGCAATGTGACCAGGGAGGGAAACCCTGTGGGCAGCAGGGACCTCCTTCCCCCAGGACTTCCACCAGCCTCCGGGGACAAGATCCATGTCCGCGTCCGCGCTCAGGATGCATCTCCTCCTGAAATCAGCCCCAGGAAGTCAGCGGCCGTGGAACGAGACCCGCTGAGCTTTCTGCGGGCTGGCCTGGGACCCTCACCACCACACAGGGTGCTGTTTGGGAACTTGCATACGAACTTCTGGAGCTCAGTCCACTCGTAAGCTGAAGGCTGCTCATCCTGCCGCAGACCTATTTGCCCAGTCCTGGGGTGACCAGTGGAGCAGCTGCGAAAGCCGCCTTTGCTGTGAGCCTAAGTGACTCCAGGCATTTCCTTTGCGAGCCTAGGGCCGGCTCTTTGTGGTGGAGGCTGCTGGAGCTCCCCGGGCTGGGTCTGCTGGGAGCCCGCCTGCTGGAGAGCGTGGGCTGCGGTCCCCTTTCAGCCTTTGGCCTAATGGCCAAGTGCAGATGTGGAGACGGTCCACCCGAGATGAAGTCACACGGCAAGCAGCAGGTCTCTCAGGAGCCACGTGCTGCCTCCAAGCCAGGCCTGTCATTATTTCAGCCGTGTCAACACTCCTCCCCGCTCTGCCGCCCCGTGATTTGAAGTGACTGATAAAAGTAACACAATTTTGTGTTTACTTGTCTAAACACAGCTTGGAAAGTGTCGGGTTGTATCGCAGTGTTTAATTGCTACCAAAATAGGTGTGTGTCGAGTAAACAGTTATAGATAAAAGGAAGTCATTGTTCAGAAAATGGATTAATTAGTATTTAATTGCTATAACTTGCAATTAATCCCTTAATATTAGGAATGCAAGCTTGTAACAAATTAGTGAGGCACAAAAGAAAGCAACAAGGACTGTGAGGTCCTTTGCCAAATCCATAAGGCAGAGCACTCCCAACTCCAGCCCCACCCCAGAGCCCTGAGAGGGGCCGGTCAGGAACTTCGAGGTCTCTGTTCAGGTTGAAACTCAAATTCTCTTTCTCACCTCGGAATCTGTCATTTAAATGGCTAAAACGTAGACTCAGGAGACATTCTGATGACTCACTTGGAGGTGATGCGGGCAGGAATGGGTGTCTTCAGCTCAAGCACATCTGAAAATAATCGCTTTGCAGGGACGCAAACCCCGAATGTCCTCTGCCTCCCTCTGTGGGGGCTTCTGGCAGATCTGAAACCTCGGCTCAAGCCAGGCGTGTATTTTCTAACATATCTCAGTCCAGGGGGCTGTGCACGGGCCTCAGTCACCCCTTGGGAGCTGGGCCACCTTTAGGGTGAACGTGGTTCCGGCTCCTGGCATGGCCTGGGAGACTCCGTGGGGCCCCCACCTGAGTTGCGGGGATCCCGGCCGGCTCTGCTGGGCACTCAGCCCCCCGTCGAGGCCAGAGCTGCCCAGTCCCTGGGGAGCTGAGTCCAGCTGCTCCTCAGGAAACCAGAACCCCACACATGAGGGGTCGAGAGCATCTGCCGCCCCGCCCACCCGGTCCACCCACCTCCTGCTCTTAAAGGCCTCTCGGAATTGTCTGCTGTCAGCAGAGCAAGTGTGTGCCCTGCGATCCTGCAGACAACAAAGCCCCCAGCAGCATTTCAGGCGGGTGATGTCACCCAGGTAAAACCGTACTGACAAGCTTTTAATTAAAGTTTTCCCACACATCTTTCCACGGGTCCCCGGAGCGATTACTCATTATGTGCCTCCTGCCAGCCAATTGTGAGCTGGGAGGGAAGGGCTTTATTTTCAAAGCTCTTGCTGACACCCAGAGAACACTCTGTTATACAGTCTGTTTACGTCTTCACACACGCACACACACTCACACGCACGCGCACACACACACACACTCACACACACGGTCTCGCTCAAGGAGCAGCGGCCGCGCAGGGCGTTTTCGTGTGTGCGGCAGTAATGAAACGCATCTGCTGTTGGGATAAGAGGCTGGGGGGCAGCAAAGCTCCTCTGCAAACAGTCCGCGTCCCAGCCAGACCCCTCACTGGCCGAGGAGAGACGTGCCCGGGAAGGTGTGGGTCTGAGCGGAGGCAGGGGCCCTGAGGCTGGGGTCTGAGGGGGGCAGGGGCCCCAAGGCTGGGGTCTGAGGGGGGCAGGAGCCCCGAGGCTGGGGCAGGGAGGCACCTGCAGTCCCTCCAGTGCTCCTAGCAGGAAGAGCGCCCTCGCCATTGGCACCGAAGGAGGTGTCCTGTGCAGGGCCACAGGCAGTCACACAGGCGTCTGTAAGCGCCCACGACGGGGCCCCAGCGCTGCAGAGCGGAGGCCCGCAGAAGCCGGGATTGGGCGAGGGAGTTCGGACTCACTGGGGGTGGGGCTGTGGGTCCCTGGTTCCTGCTGTGGAGCTTCTGCGGAAAACTCGGCCCGCATCTCTGCATCAGCATCACCTGACAAACTCTCCAAATCCTGGGGAGGTCAGGGGCCCCGAGGCTGGGGTCTGAGGGGGGCAGGAGCCCCGAGGCTGGGGTCTGAGGGGGGCAGGGGCCCCGAGGCTGGGGTCTGAGGGGGGCAGGAGCCCCGAGGCTGGGGCAGGGAGGCACCTGCAGTCCCTCCAGTGCTCCTAGCAGGAAGAGCGCCCTCGCCATTGGCACCGAAGGAGGTGTCCTGTGCAGGGCCACAGGCAGTCACACAGGCGTCTGTAAGCGCCCACGACGGGGCCCCAGCGCTGCAGAGCGGAGGCCCGCAGAAGCCGGGATTGGGCGAGGGAGTTCGGACTCACTGGGGGTGGGGCTGTGGGTCCCTGGTATCTGCTGTGGAGCTTCTGCGGAAAACTCGGCCCGCATCTCTGCATCAGCATCACCTGACAAACTCTCCAAATCCTGGGGAGGGGGGAGGGAAAGAGGAGTGAGGAGCAAGGGGAGGGCCCCCCTGTAAGAAGTGGCCCAAATCCTGGGGAGGGCGAGGGGAGGGGGTGCCCCAGGCCCCTTGCTCCCTCCCATCGTGGCTCAGCTGTGAAGCCGAAGCGGGAACGGCTCCTCCATTCAAGCAGGCCGGGGCCCACGATGCCCCCACAACGTCTCCCCCAGGACCTGCCTCCAGACACCCAGAAAGTCTTGGCGGAGAGCCCAGCTGGGGTGTAGGTGGGTCCCCCAGCCAGGCCCACGCCAGGCCCTTCCAGCCCCACACCACAGGGCCCGCCAGCACTTCCTGCTCGTGACCCGCCTGCTCTTGAAATCATCAGTGAGCTGGAAAGGAAACGTGCGCGTATATATGCGGCCATCCGGAGCGCAGGCCCCTCTCCCGGGCAGAAGGAACAGGTGGTGCAGGCCACCGCTGCGGGCCCCCGGAGGCGCCTCCACGGACGGGGCCTCGCTCTGACCCGTCGCCTGGCAGGGCTGGTGCCCTGTGCTGCTTCTCGAGCTCCGGGACCACCGGTGTGTGGAGGGGCTCGGGACGCACCCACGGTGAGTGATGGCCGTGCCTCGGCCTCCCTCGCCTCCTCTGCCGTCCCCCCGGGAGCCTGACTCCCACTGAGCCTGAGATGTCAACCAGAGAGTTAAAGAGAGCCTCTGACTCACGCGGGCACCGTGGGGAGCAGAGCCTGGATTCCCAGCATCACTGTGAGGACAGAGGCCTGTCCTTTACCGCCTGCGCCACCCACCCCGCACTGGGGGCAGAATCCTCCTCCAGGGTCCAGCATCCTGCTTCCAGGCGCTGGGCAGAGGCGCAGAAGCAAGGTGGGGTGGCCGGCTGGGGTGGACTCCTCCCCTCGGTGCAGGCTCCAGACTGCACTGCAGGGACCACGGTCAGCCAGGGAAGCAGCTCCTGGAATAGTCAGAGCAGCGCCCGCCGCCCCTGCATGCACGAGGCCTGGTGGTGGTGCCGGGTCACCGTCCTGCGCGGGACACGCTGGTCCTGCCCCCTTCTCGTCCGGCTGCGGCTGCAGACCCTGGAAGAAGTGCAGAGGACACGGGAGATGCTGGAACACGGAGAAGGGGGTTCGCAGCAGACGGGAGGCAGGGAGGGCTCCAGCAAAGCTGCCAAGACCAAGGACAGAGAGAGGAAAAGGAGACGTGGAGGCAGACAGACCAGCCCCTAAGGGCTGAGCTCTGTGCGTGAGCCTGCGTCCATGCGGAGAACAGCAGCGGAAGGAGGGTGCTGGGCCCCCGAGACTGGACGCAGGGGCGGGCCTGAGTTCCCGGGGCACACTCCAGGGCACCTGGCCTCGTCACAGGAGCAGCTGGAGCCCCGGAAGGGCTGTGAGCAGCAAAGACTCTGGTCCATTCTGTTTTCTAGAGAGAGCTTCCTGGTGGCGGGGCAGAGGGTGGACGAGGCAGGGGTGTGGAGGAGTAGGGGGCCCTTGGGACACTTGACAGCCCCGCCCCAAGTGGGAGGGGTCCTCCGGGACCCGGCTGAGCCAACGGGACGCAGAAGGGTGGCCACAGCTCCGCAGAGCCTGTCATACGCGCTGCATGGTGGGAACATGTGTGTAAACACACGGGTGGGTGGACGGATTCCATTAATGAACGAGCAGAAAATCATTTGCCCTCAGCTATCTGGCAGTCTCATTATTTGGAATTGGTTTAGTTAATCTAATCTGGCATAATGCATGAGGCAATTTATGAAGGGAAAAAGAAAGAACAAACAGCCGCGACAGTCTCTGCAGCTCCTCCCGTCAGGCTGGGGGCTACAAGCCCACTCCTCTCCCACCCCCGGCGGTCAGCACCCGCCCCACCCTGCACAGCATCAGACACACGTGTTCCACGTCTGAGGCCGGTTTGGAACACACAGCCCAGCTTCGGCTTGCCCTCCTGAGCCCTGGTGTGGGAGGGTCTGTTGTGTTTAAGAAGTTCAGCCACGTGGACCCATCCTGGCCGACCGTTCCAGCACCAGACAACTTTTCTGATGCTTTGCTCAAATCATCCTCCCCACCCCCATTCTGTGTGTTTGCATCCAGATACTGCAAATCAGAGACACAATGCCTCCTCAGCAGCCTCCTTAGATCCCGAACTCCCTGAGTATACCAGCAGATTGTAGCGGTCATCTATGCCACCAAGTTCTGGGTGGCTTGTTTGTGTCAGTAGGAATGAGAACAGAATTTGGCGGCTGAAAATGAGACGCCACCATCCTGAAAACCTGACAATACTGGTTTCAGGGCCTTGAGGAGACTGTCGGCAGAAGACAGAGCTATGTCTTAAGAAGGGTCAATGAAATCTCAATAAAAAGTGAGGAAAAGGTTCTTAGAGGAAAGAAGACCCTGCTAATTCAGTGGACATTTTAGCAAAATTATTGCCTGAAATAATGCATGTAATAAAATGGAAGATGTGTCCTCAGAAACGGTTAAGGGAATGTCGAAACTGTCGCCCATTATACAATGAACATCGTAAGGTAAGCAGAAAAAATAGTGAGCTACCGAAGGGATTACTCAGTTTTGAAGAAGGATTTAGAGGAAAAATAAACAGGCAGGACTTGCTGGCCTTGAAAATATAAAGCCCAGAGAATTAAGGCCGTGACTCATGACTCTTTCAAACTAACCCATCTTCTCAGAATCTCAAGGCACAGATCCAGCTGGTTAAACAATAGGGTTTCTAAGAATCTTAACGTTGTTCTCCACACTGTGCTCAAAGGGAGCTCAGATTAGAGGAGGACTTACCTTGAAAATGTTGAGGATGTGCCACTGATTAAAGGAATGAATTAAAAGTGATACAAAAGAAACCCACAGTGTTTTTAAAGAAAAAGTACAAAAAAGAGAGAGTGTTTCGGAAGTACAATATTTGGCATCAGGTAGTAGGCTGACTCGGCTGTTCAGCTGCAAATTCAGGTCCCTTTCTTACAGAAAAGGACCAGTGACTCCTCCGTGCACAGGTCTAGGGTTTCCCTGACAGCTCAGTTGGTAAAGAATCCGCCCACAATGCAGGAAACCTGGGTTCGATCACTGGGTTGGGAAGATCCCCTGGAGAAGGCCAGAGCTGCCCAGTTCCCAGGGATCACCAATATTCTGGCCTGGAGAGTTCCATGGACTGTATAGTCCATGGGGTCGCAAAGAGTCGGACACGACCGAGCAACTTTCACTTTCTACAAGGACACACAAACACAACTCTCCTTCTCACAAGGAGGCTAATCCTGTGCTTAGTCTTGAAAGTTTTGCACAAGAGAAAAATATAAATAGTTTGTGATCGGAGAACAGGCTGTAATTTTTTTAAGGAAAATGAATATGAACTTCTTTGACAGTCCTTTAGATATGGGGCCTTTGTCCTGTCTTCTTAAATCTGGGAAGATTTGTGGTTGTTTTAGCTAAGAACACAGCAGAAAAGATGCCTGGGTTCCTGAGGCTAGTCCTTGGGGATGGCCCAGGCTTCTCCTGGCTCCCAGGAACCCTCAGTATGGACCCTGGGCCACTGACAAGGAGCTCTGGGGCCTGGATCCTGCGGTGCCGCGAGGGAGCCCGCGATGCACCGGAGGCCGCAGCAGCGGGCTCTACAGTCCCAGCCATAACACGTGGGCCACGGGCGCTGCGATTTCAACCACGAGCCGAGGCCCAGAGGCCGGCAGCCGGACTCGGGCAGAGGCCAGGAAGCCTCCAGAGGGAGCGCCTGTGCCCTGCTGGGACCTTCGTTTCGGATGCTGGGCTCTGGAAGCGCAAGAGCACACCCCGAGCACAGTCAGAGCCGGAGCGGCTCCGTGTCCACCGCCCGCTCGGCCAGGACGAGCGCCGCACGAGGCCCGCCCGTCAGAGGCCCAGAGGCCGTCCTCACGGGGCAGCCGGCGCCCGGGACAGCCCCAGGGCTCGGGACCACAGTGCTCCCCAGTTTCAGGGCACGCTGGAGATGGGTGAGACGCCATCTCACGCGGATGAGACCCCGTCCCTCCTGTGTGCAGACCTGACCTCCAGGCCCCATCGTCCATGCAGACGCTCACTGGCGGTTGTCATCGTTCAGTCACTAAGTCACGCCTGGGAGCCCCGTGAACAGTGTGAAAAGGCAGAAAGATGCTCGCTTACCGGGGCTTCCTAAGTTCTCCGCAGTGGGGCTCTCTTGGAGCAAGCCCCCCCTGGGGCTCCTCTGGGATTCCCCCTCCTTCCAGCCCTGTCCCTCTGTCCCTCCCTCCCATGTTGCCCTCCATCTTTCTGTCTGTCTTTCTTAGTATTCCTGAGAAGCCCTTGAGACACGCAGCTGGAGTTTGGGGAGCGCACCCCCCTCGTGCCCACGGGAGGCGAGCTTGCCTCTCGCTCCACTGGCAGACGCGGGACCATGCAGCATGTGGCCTTTTCCCTCGGCCCCTTCATCTGCCCTGTTCCTCCTGTCTTCAGGTGACCTCGGGGAGGCCAGGGGCTTAATGGGTGTGAACAGCCACACTGTCTGTGGAAATGCTGGGCTCTGATGTTCCTGGGTTCACTGAGGACTCACAGCTCCAGGAAAAGTGCCGGCCCAGGAGTCCCGGGACACACCTGTCCCCGCACGCATGGCCTTGGCCAAGCGCCTGGCCTTCGCCCCGGCTGTCTGCCCCCACAGAATCTTGAGGAAGAGTCAGCCATACAATAATAGAGAAGGCTCCCCCAAGCACCCATGAGGCAGAGGGCACCGACGGGAGAATGCCACCTTCGAGACTCAGCCGCTGAGAGATTCCAACCGCCTCCATCTGAGGGAGCGGGAACCAGCCTGGCACCACAGGTGACCTCCTCCTCCCGCCCCCGACCTGGCAGCCCAGCCCTGGAGGCCTGGGTCCTGCCCAGGATGGAGACGCCCCACTGCCCAGCTCCCTGCCCTCGCGGGCTTCCCCGTGGGGCTCCCGGGGTCCGGGCGAGAGGGAAGTCTCTGATGTAGGACACAGAGGCCTGAAGACCCTGTCTGCACGGACACAACCTCAGCCTGTGTCCACCCAGCGTGGCCGCCAGCAGGGGCCTGCGGGGAGCCCTGGGTGCCGTACCTAGGACAGTCACCACAAGAGACGCGGCCTGGATTCCTGCTCTCAGGAAGGAAGCTGCTGAGAAGGGTCTTCTCACCAAACAGTCTTCTGGGTTTGTCTTATTTGCTTGCTGGCTTCATGGGGAGGGCCTTCCCTGGTGGCTCAGCGGTAAAGAATCCACCTGCACTGCTGGAGGTGCGGGTTCGATCCCTGGGTCAGGAAGATCTCCTGGAGAAGGAAATGGCGTCCTACTCCTGTGTTCTTGCCTGGAGAATCCCCATGGACAGAGGAGCCTGGCAGGCTACAGTCCGTGGGGTCGCAAAGAGGTGGGACACGACAGAGTGTTTAACACTTTTGTGGGGAGAGTTGCTTTTCTTTCTTGTGATACTTTTTTTTTTTTTTTTTTTT
>SJYC01019135.1:0-30128 GCA_006408675.1 Madoqua kirkii | reverse complement strand
TGACTTAAGAGCCGGCCAGCGCCAGAGGAACGCTCTGCCCCTCCCTCCTTTTTCTGTCTCTCTGAAGGCAGGGAGGAGTGAAAAAAGAAAAAAACGTCCGTGATCCTCCCACGCAAGAGCGGGGTTTCCTGGGTTACCAGACAGGAGGAGACTCCCTTGGCCTGACCCTCGGCCTCCCTCTCCATCCCCCCTCCCCCTTCCTCCGCCTGTCTCTTATACACATCTAGATGTGTATAAGAGACAGGGGTCAGAGAGGGTCAGCCGGGCGGGTTTCTGGGGACCTCACGGCCAGACCTCCCACCCTCCCTGTCCAACCTGCCTCACCCCCACCCCGAGAACACCTTGCTCCACCCTGATGGTTTTTTACTCTGCACCGGGGCCTTTGCGTGCACCTGAAAAGGAGGGAAGTTGGCCCCTGCCTCCCGCCACCCTGCTCCTCATCTGTAAGGAAACCCAGAGCCAACTCCGCCTGTTGATACAGAGAGCCCCTTGTCGGGAATTTGCTTCTGGAGCCCACCTCGGCCAGGGCTGCCTCCCACTCTGCCCTCCCATTGCGGGGCGCTGCGTGGCAGACACGTGGCCGCCACGGTACCCAGGGAGCCCCTTGGGACAGATGCCGTTCCTCTCACAAAGGCACTCGGCACACATTTGGGACAAGAAACGGGGTTCCTCGGGCACCACGTGGCTACCAAAAGCTGGAGGACCAGTTGCACATTTAGACACCTTTCATCTGGACCAGCACAGCCCCCAGCTCTCCCCCACCTGCCTGCCCTCTGCGGTTGCCGAAGGGCACCCATGGGCGGGGCCTCAGGACCCCCCACGTCACCCGCTCATGTCAACCTGCTCTCAGGGTTGAAACATTTGGCGGCTGCCCACAGACCTTGCCTGATGGTGATTATGTCTTCTCCTCCAGGAAGCCTTCTCTGCCTTCCCCAGGCCTAGCCCACCGAGCAACATTTTTACTGTGCAGCACGGAACCTGGGTGTTTCACAGCCTTCGGGGGAGGGTCGTTCCCTCTTTATGCCCCGAGCTTCTCCAGAGAAGGAACACAGGGTGTCTGTTTGAAGCTGGAGCAGCACTCACTCACTCATTCACTATGCATTCATTCACTCACCCGCTCATCACTCATTCACCTGGGAAGTGACCGTCACACAGGCCCCCTGTACTGGGGCTGAGAAGGAGCAGGGATGAGACAGATAAGGCGCCCACCAGGAGCTCGCACAAGGTAGGGGAGACCTGTCCAAAGAGATGCCCAGTGTGAAGTCCAAGGACGAGACAGCCTGCACGAGTCACCTAGACGACACCGGCCTCACTTGAGGATGACCAGGGCTCAGGCGCAGACTTCTGAGCACAGAGCAGGCTCCGCACACACGCTGGCCTCACGACGTGAAAAGCGCAGACAGCGAGCCTCTCTTCTGTGTTGGTAAGGCACCTTCGCACACGCAAGCAGGTCAGAGGTCTGCTGAGGGCCTTTCCGCCAGCCAGGGTCCTGACAAGCGTCTGCCTGTACCTCCTCTCTCTGTCGCCCTGTCCCCAAGTACCTGTGCTGTCTCCCGAGGGCCTCGGGCAGGGCCGCCTGGATCACGGGAGGAGAATCCAGCCCCCCCAGGTCTCCTGCGACTCCTGGGGCCTCGGGCGACAGGCTGGCCTCGGGGATGGAGCTGGGCAGCCCCTAACTTCGTATGTGTCTTTTGCACAAAGAGCTGGGCTGCAGGATTTTCTGGGTCACACACGTGGAGCCTTGGAAGTTAGACTGCCCTCGTATTTGTAAAGCCCCTCAGTGTCCCCACGACATCATTCGACAGCACTGGGGAGCAGGGCCTTGGAAGGAGCAAGACCCTGCAGCTTGTTGAAGCCAAGCCGCGCCAGCCCTTCCACAGGGACCTGGCCGGGGGGTCTTCCAGACAAGCCTGCTGGAGTCCCCCAGGGACTATACCGGGCACGCGGCCGCCAGGCTGTTCTGCCCCATTGCTTCCTGGCGAAATGAAAATACTAATAATTCCTAAGGCTTCAGACTCTGCCTCCCAAAGTACTTTTCCAGGAGCACGCTTTGAAAGAACACCATAGAAAATATGGTCCCGGTGACACCGAGCTTCAGACATCCTCATGATTTAAGGGGCGAGACCGCGAAGGCGGCTCCTGCAAGGATTTTTTTGTTTCTGGAATTTCAGAAGCAAGTAAAAACACACCTTTGAGCCGAGCCTGTACCGTCAGCCTTCAAAGTCCCTCCAAGCTTTGCTTGGCTGGTGTCTGTTCCAGAAAAAAAGAGCAAGTGGGCTGCGGAGGCCTGGCTGTCTGCAGGCACCCCGTCCTATGTGGGAGAGGGCAGCGCTAAAGACGACGTCCGAAGTGTAGAGTCTCGTACAAAAGTCTCTGGATAAAGCACAGATGAGGAGAGAAGGTTCTGAAAGGTTCTAGAGAAGATTCTAGGGGAGGTGACTCCTCGGGTGCATGAAGGTTCTGGAATGATTCACCCAGACACACCTGTGTGTGCTGGGCACCGAGTGAGCACCTACTCTCCCCTGGGCCCCGAGCTCTGGGGAGAGTGCATGCCCAGATGGAGGGTCGTCCTGTGACCGTGACCACTCGCACGTGAAGCTCCTGGCCCCCCGGGGAGGGACGTAGAGCCAGCTCCTCGCGGCTGATCACTCCAGACTCGACGACCCCGCACCGAGTGCCGCTTGGACCAGAAGACCTCTGTCTTTTCTGAGCGGTCATTGGAAGCTGGCATTCACTCGCGTGACGCAGAATGCCTCCTGGTGCTCCGGAAACGGACCTTAAGCTGGAAAATGTCAGAGGAGAGATGGAGACCCCGGGCTTCCTTGAACACAGCCCCGTGGTTTAGCCGAGTCAGCTCAGAAACGGTCCCAGACAGCTGCAGAGGTTGCAGACAGCGACTGATCCAGACTCCTGCTTCCACCCATGAATCCTGGGTGTCATCATGTTGAGGGGGGTGGATATTTCTAACAGCTCCATCTTGCTTTCCTGGGAAATCTGGCATTAAACAATGAAGAAAAAACATTGATTTCTTTCAAGAAAGTTGGGCAGACAAATACAGAGTGGGTCACATCGTTTCAAGACTTCCCTGGAACAAGCAGACCGCTTTGCCCTGTATCCAGAGAATCAAGTGTAGAGCTAACCGCTTTGGGGTGGGGGTGGGGTGGGCGGTGGGCACGCGCCTTCCTCCGCACGTCCAGGCAGACCTGGAGCCCTTGGGTGCAAACCGCCCCTGTTGCTGGAAGCATCGCAAAGCCCGCTGACACCTCACTGCAGAGCTGCCGGGCCCGCCTGACAGTGACACGGTGTCTCGTGCAGAAGGAGACAGGACGGTGCCCCAGATTAATATCTGCCTTTTTAATCTATTAATCTACCACCTTTGGGACACGGTTGCAAATCCACTCCAGAGCAAAGTGACTGAAAATCACTCCGGCCTGACAGCTTTAAAAGATCACAAGTGAAATGTGTTAAGAAGGTCTCAGCCCATCGATACAGCAGGAGGACGCGTCTCTGGAAGCTTCCCGGGCCGGGCACCGCTTCTACTCGTCCCGTCGGGAGCCCCCCAAGCAGACGAGCCCGCAGCGGCCAGGAAACGGTGCCATTAGACGGGGTAATGGGGAGAGGCTCTGTTCTCTCGGATCTGAGCGGAGGGCGTGTGTCCCTGATGTGGTTCAGAGACCCTCAGAGCTCCTGGAGGAGACATCCCTCTTCTCTGCTGGGAGGGGTCCTGGTCAGTTAAAGGGGGGGGGGGGATACGGACCAGAAACAGAGTGGATAGGGCCTCTGTTTTTGTTGTTTTTTAAGTTTCTTTTTTGACGACACTGAAGCAGAGCGTGTCTGCATTTTTAAGACCAATGACTGAGTCCCCGCTTCCCTAGTCAGTCCCTGTGCTCACCAGCCCAGGTAACCCCGCGGCCAGGAACGGCCCCCCAAAACAGGCTCCGCAAGCATCTCTCCATGCTGAGGTGCTCCCCAGGCCGCAGACGTCCCCAGCCAGCCCGCCCCCGGCACGGGATGATGCCTCAGAGCTCAGCTTCGCAAGTAGCGGAAGAGGAGATAGGAAGGTCAAGCCTTGCTTCCCCACTGGTCGGGCGGCCACGCTGCACATCTGGCCGTTTGGAGGCACATGTTCTGACTACTCCAGTGTGAAGGGAAATGTCAGCCCCTTAATCATGTCCGATTGCTTGCGACCCCATGGGCTGTAGCCCGCCAGGCTCCTCTGCTCATGAAATTCTCCAAGCAAGACTACTGAAGTAGGTCGCTATTTCCTTCTCCAGGGGATCTTCCCGACCCAGGGATCGCACCCAGGGTCTCCCATATCACAGGCAGATTCTTGACTGTGACATCCAGGAATCACCTGCCTGTGGGGGCAAGGAGGAGGAAGCACCAAAGAGAGAGGGGGTCACTGGGTGAGCAGTGAAATGACGACCCCAGGATGACCTGTGGCCCAGGACAGAGGTAGGGGCTCGGCCTTTGGACGGCGGGGCGACAATTCGATAGGTGGACTCGAGGGGCCAGAGGGGTCCTGTCGTGGGGACAGACAGGAAGCGTGGACGCTGCTTCTAGGATCTGTCAGGGGAGGAAAGGACACCGGCTGGGCTCCTGGGTGGGGGCCAGGAGGCGGTGGAGGGTGGGGGCTGGTGTGCCCGAAGGTCAGAGACCCCCAGCAAGCCATGCAGCCAGCACAGAGGGACAGGAGGGCAGGGGTCCCCAGCACAGAGGACGTGGGGCCTTCAGTGAGACTGGAGCAGGAGCCTGGACGCCCGGTTCAAGGGCTCCATCCTGGCCAAGCCTCCTGCCGCTAGCTCCCCACTGTATGCGGAGCCGCCTGCAGGCTTGGGTGCGACCCAGGGGGTGCAAGCCCGGCTCACTCACCTTGGAGGCCTTGCCAAGGCAGGTCCGCCGGGGCCTCCTGACCCGGCCTCTGGGATCACCTCCCGCATCAGCTCCTTGCTCCTGCCTCCTTCACCTGGAAGCGGCTCCAGGGTCACTGTGAGAGGCTGTTAGGCGTGAGAGAGGCAGCGGGGGCCTTAGCAAAATGCCTCCCGGAAAAACCAGGACAGTCAGCGCTGTGCGTGCCAGGAGTCCCGGGGGCCGTGGGGGGCGGGTCGCGGGGGCAGAACGGAGGGAGGGGTTTCAGGTCCCCTGGGCAAGCGTCCGCGGGCCACAGGCTGCAGCTGCTCCGCCCGGGGCCTGCCTGGGCCCTTCCTCGGTCCTGGCCCCTTCCTCAGTCATTCCTGAAACAGCTAAAGCAAAACGTATGACAAGAGTAAAGCCAGAAGTATCTCTCTGTCCTTTTCAGGTTCAGACAGTGAATCACCAAAGAGAGAGGGGGTCACTGGGTGAGCAGTGAAATGACGACCCCAGGATGACCTGTGGCCCAGGACAGAGGTAGGGGCTCGGCCTTTGGACGGCGGGGCGACAATTCGATAGGTGGACTCGAGGGGCCAGAGGGGTCCTGTCGTGGGGACAGACAGGAAGCGTGGACGCTGCTTCTAGGATCTGTCAGGGGAGGAAAGGACACCGGCTGGGCTCCTGGGTGGGGGCCAGGAGGCGGTGGAGGGTGGGGGCTGGTGTGCCCGAAGGTCAGAGACCCCCAGCAAGCCATGCAGCCAGCACAGAGGGACAGGAGGGCAGGGGTCCCCAGCACAGAGGACGTGGGGCCTTCAGTGAGACTGGAGCAGGAGCCTGGACGCCCGGTTCAAGGGCTCCATCCTGGCCAAGCCTCCTGCCGCTAGCTCCCCACTGTATGCGGAGCCGCCTGCAGGCTTGGGTGCGACCCAGGGGGTGCAAGCCCGGCTCACTCACCTTGGAGGCCTTGCCAAGGCAGGTCCGCCGGGGCCTCCTGACCCGGCCTCTGGGATCACCTCCCGCATCAGCTCCTTGCTCCTGCCTCCTTCACCTGGAAGCGGCTCCAGGGTCACTGTGAGAGGCTGTTAGGCGTGAGAGAGGCAGCGGGGGCCTTAGCAAAATGCCTCCCGGAAAAACCAGGACAGTCAGCGCTGTGCGTGCCAGGAGTCCCGGGGGCCGTGGGGGGCGGGTCGCGGGGGCAGAACGGAGGGAGGGGTTTCAGGTCCCCTGGGCAAGCGTCCGCGGGCCACAGGCTGCAGCTGCTCCGCCCGGGGCCTGCCTGGACCCTTCCTCGGTCCTGGCCCCTTCCTCAGTCATTCCTGAAACAGCTAAAGCAAAACGTATGACAAGAGTAAAGCCAGAAGTATCTCTCTGTCCTTTTCAGGTTCAGACAGTGAAGAATCTGCCTGCAATCAGGAGACCCGGTTCAGTCCCTGGGTGGGGAAGATCCCCTGGAGCAGGGCATGGCCACCCACTCCAGTATCCTTGCCTGGAGAATCCCATGGACAGAGGAGCCTGGAGGCTACAGTCCATGGGGTTGCAAGAGCTGGACACAATTTAGTTATTAAACCACCACTAATTAACGTGCATCATAAATAAATATGTATTCAAGTTTAGTTATGTTCAGGATAAGTTCATGATCATAAATACGCTCATTTATTACCAAAAAATTGAAAAATGGAGTAAAAAGACCTGTGTGATTTGACTAATCTGTAACTATCATGCTTTGGATATTCCATTTCAGTCTTTCTCTATAGGCATATATTTTTTAATAAAATTCCATTTCCTGTGGATTATATGGTTTCACGGTGTGTTCCTTTTATTTTCTCCAGACACACACACAAAACATATGACTGGCCTTCTGCCCATTATTTTTACTTAAAAAGTCTTTGATATTTTGGTCTTTTGCTGTTGGAATTATGTCTAGTTTGCCTTGTCTTTCCCGGGAAATGGCAGAGTGTACCTTTCCTGCCTTCAGTGTTTCGCACGGCTAGTTTAAATTCAGAAGCGTGTTAATTAATATTTTATTGTTAGAGTGAGAAACTGCAATCATTTTAATCCCTCCACACAAGGTAACTGTTTTACCGTTTCTCCACACCCCAAAGTTTCTAGACAAAGTCTCAGGGTTGAGACATATATTACCATCCTTTGAACAACTGGGGTCTCCATTTCATCCTGCTAATTACCACCTCTCCAGCATCTTTCTGGATTAACCTGATGTGTATTTTCTAACATTCTCTGCCGAGCCGGGTCTGTCTTCCACATTCTGGTTTGCTTCAACTCCCAGTCTCCTTGTGCCCCCTTTAGCAGTAGAGCTTACTGTTTCACAGAAGGCAGTCGCGTGCCACGCTCTCTGAGCCCTGGCGGTCTGGGTGGCTCGTCGGTGTGGACGGAAGCTCTCAGCTGCGGTGAGAAAAGGCCTTTCTCCAACAGGCTGGAGCAGCAGGAGACGGACCACCCGGCGCTGGATGGAGACCTTAACGGGGACCGCGGACGCCCAGGTGTGTGTGCGTCTGGCTCTGTGATGGAGCGTCAGTGCCATCCTAGGCTGGAAGCCCTTGTGGTCACGGCAAGGCTGCCAGTGCCCAGGAGACGTCATCGCTCTCCCCTCCAGACAGGCGCAGGCTCCGTGTCACCATAAGTGTTTTCCCAGCTGCGTCCACAAGCCTCTTCTGAGCTCTCACCACCAGCTGTCACTCCTCCGTGGGGTCAGGTTCAGCAGGGGACGCGGTCAGTCCTAGGGAGGCCCGGCCTCCTGATGCCCAAGGCTCATGGCCACACGAGACAGGCCTGGGGAGAGCCTGGCAATCTGGGGAGTGTGGGTGGGTAACACGCACCCCTGGACAGACCACTGTTGACTTTCTCCATACACAACGGGCTCATGGTGCCGGAACAAACGTGCTTCCTCGAAATGGTAACATCTGCTGCGCCTCTGTAACTAAAGAAATAATGACGATTGAACTGCAGACACTGCTCCTGCCTGGAACATTCCAAGCGCTTAGTTTCCTTTCTCAAGAGAAGGAAATGTCCTTCAATTTTAGTTCTGCTTATGCTGCCACGCCAGCCGGCACTCTGCCCTGAGTTCTCCCCTATCCTACCCCATCTCCCGAGTGACCTCCAGTCCCTGCGGACACTTCCTCTGTTCCCATTTTACCAGAGAAGAGGTAGGTTGGCCTTATTTCATCTTCTCCCTAACCCGGAAGACAACCGGCTACACAGGCAGCTTCCTCGCCCCTCACCCCCACACCTTGACCTCATCGCACCCGGCATCCCGAGGTAGGTGCTCCCGATCCTGGGGCTGGTCCTCTGACCCTCCTTACCGCGTGGCTCCTGGAGTTTACAGTCACCTCCTCCCCCGCCGGGCTCTCTGTGTTCATTTTCCCTGACTTCTGCGGCAAAGCACCACAGGCTAAGGGCCTTCAGACCCTGGGAATGTGCTCTCCTGCTCTGGGGCCAGAGGCTGACACTAAGGTGGCAGCGGGGCTTCGCTCCCTGCAAGGTTCCAGACGGGGGTCCTTCCTGCCTCTTCCAGCCCCTGGGGCCCTCCGCTCCACCCTCTGCCACCGCCGTCACGTGGCCCCCTCCGCTGTGTCCCTCTTTTCCCGTGTCTGTCTAGCCTCCCTCTTCGAAGGACACCTGTCGTTGGATTCAGGGCCCACCAGGTAATCCAGGACAGGTTTCTCATCCCAAGATCCTCAATCACATCTTCAAAGACCCTTCTTCCAAGTAAGGTTCCGATCCTCGGTCCGAGTGTCGGGATGTAGTCTTCGTCCCCGGCGGCCACTGTTCAGCCCACTGCACCTCGTGACTTGCCCTGCTCGGCTGATGCTGCTTCCGGCTGTGCAGATAAATCCGTGCTTCCGTTCTCGGTGAAATTCTTCTCACGTTGCTTGCCCCCTTTTCTTAGAGGCTGGCACTCCCTTTGATTACTCAAAACATTTTTAAATTTACAGTTTTTAGTCCTTCTACTAAGATATGCATCTACTCAAAGCTATGGGTTTTCTCAGCAGTCGTGTATGGATGTGAGACATGGACCATAAAGAAAGCTGAGGACCAAAGGACTGAACCTTTTAAACTGTGGTGCTGGAGAAGACTCTTGAGAGTCCCTTAGACTGTGGAGATCCAACCAGTCCATCCTAAAGGAAGTCAGTCCTGAATATTCATTGGAAAGACTGATGCTGAAGCTGAAGCTGTATTTGGCCACCTGACTGAAAGAGCTGCCTCACTGGAAAAGACCCCGATGCTGGGAAAGATTGAAGGGGAGGACGGAGGATGAGATGGTTGGGTGGCAACACTGACTCGGCATACATGAGTTTGAATAAACTCCAGGAGATGGTGAAGGACGGGGAAGCTTAGTGGCTGGGGTCCATGGGCTCTCGAAGAGTCGGACTCGACTGGGAGCCTCAACAACAGCAAAGACGTGTGTCCGCAGTCGCGCAGTCGCGTCCGGCTCTGTGCGACGCCGTGGACGGCAGCCCGCCAGGCTCCCCTGTCCATGGGGTTCTCCAGGCAAGAACACTGGAGGGGGCTGCCGTTTCCTCCTCCAGGGGATCTTCCCGACCCAGGGACTGAGCCCACGCCTCCTGCCTCGGCAGGTGGGTTCTCTACCACTGAGCCACCTGGGAAGCCTCCTCAATGTCCCTCACCCCTCTCTTCCCCTCTCACCTGCCCCCTCCTCCTCCCCCTCCCCTCTCCCTCCTCCTCCCAGGCCGGCTTCCTCCTGCCATTTCAGCCAGGTCCCAGAAAGAGGTTCCTAGCGCATCTGTTCACAGCCTGGCCTCTGCAGCCCTCTGGGCCTCCCTGTCACCAAAGGCAGCCCCGGACATTTCAGCTTCCACTGCCCCAGCCCCCACCCCGGGCTCCTGGCCTGGGCTGACCAGCGTGGAGACCCTGGGCTGCGGTTGCCTTTGGGAGAAAAGTCGGACACCTGCTCTGGGACCCCCTAAGGGAGGGACGTCTTCACTGAGCAGAGAGGGTGCCCCCACACCCTGGGCCCAGACCCTTAGAGAGGGCGGGGGCCTCTGAAGGGCTCTCCCTGCTGGGGGACGGGGGAGGCTTTGTGTGTTATGATGGGCAGAGGCCCCCGTTCACTTGGAGCAGCCAGTTAGCCAGAGGTGACCCCATGTCCAGGATGCACCCTCCCCTCAGGGGGCCGGGAAGGGGCGGGGGCCCCCGAGCTCTGCACAGCCCTCTGTCCTCGCGGTCCGGGGGCCAGCTGCCTGGCAGCCCTTCAGGTGGCAGGAAGCCCACCCGTGCGGCAGCTTCTCGCCTGTAGCCCTGAAGTCAGTGACGACACGGGGGGCTGCAGGCCGAGAAGGGGGCCGAGAGTCACAGCGACGTCCCCGACTCCAGACCCAGGGCGGAAACGGGGAGACGGGGCTGGGCAGGGCCCCACACCCTCCCCAACTCCAGACCCAGGGCGGAAACGGGGAGACGGGGCTGGGCAGGGCCCCACACCCTCCCCAACTCCAGACCCAGGGCGGAAACGGGGAGACGGGGCTGGGCAGGGCCCCACACCCTCCCCAACTCCAGACCCAGGGCGGAAACGGGGAGACGGGGCTGGGCAGGGCCCCACACCCTCCCCAACTCCAGACCCAGGGCGGAAACGGGGAGACGGGGCTGGGCAGGGCCCCACACCCTCCCCAACTCCAGACCCAGGGCGGAAACGGGGAGACGGGGCTGGGCAGGGCCCCACACCCTCCCCAACTCCAGACCCAGGGCGGAAACGGGGAGACGGGGCTGGGCAGGGCCCCACACCCTCCCCAACTCCAGACCCAGGGCGGAAACGGGGAGACGGGGCTGGGCAGGGCCCCACACCCTCCCCAACTCCAGACCCAGGGCGGAAACGGGGAGACGGGGCTGGGCAGGGCCCCACACCCTCCCCAACTCCAGACCCAGGGCGGAAACGGGGAGACGGGGCTGGGCAGGGCCCCACACCCTCCCCAACTCCAGACCCAGGGCGGAAACGGGGAGACGGGGCTGGGCAGGGCCCCACACCCTCCCCAACTCCAGACCCAGGGCGGAAACGGGGAGACGGGGCTGGGCAGGGCCCCACACCCTCCCCAACTCCAGACCCAGGGCGGAAACGGGGAGACGGGGCTGGGCAGGGCCCCACACCCTCCCCAACTCCAGACCCAGGGCGGAAACGGGGAGACGGGGCTGGGCAGGGCCCCACACCCTCCCCAACTCCAGACCCAGGGCGGAAACGGGGAGACGGGGCTGGGCAGGGCCCCACACCCTCCCCAACTCCAGACCCAGGGCGGAAACGGGGAGACGGGGCTGGGCAGGGCCCCACACCCTCCCCAACTCCAGACCCAGGGCGGAAACGGGGAGACGGGGCTGGGCAGGGCCCCACACCCTCCCCAACTCCAGACCCAGGGCGGAAACGGGGAGACGGGGCTGGGCAGGGCCCCACACCCTCCCCAACTCCAGACCCAGGGCGGAAACGGGGAGACGGGGCTGGGCAGGGCCCCACACCCTCCCCAACTCCAGACCCAGGGCGGAAACGGGGAGACGGGGCTGGGCAGGGCCCCACACCCTCCCCAACTCCAGACCCAGGGCGGAAATGGGGAGACGGGGCTGGGCAGGGCCCCACACCCTCCCCGACTCCAGACCCAGGGCGGAAACGGGGAGACGGGGCTGGGCAGGGCCCCACACCCTCCTCAGAGCACGCTGGGGGCACTCCAGCTGATTCTAGGGTTTGGGATGCCCCCGTGAACTCTCACATCAGAGGCCCTCCCCGGAGAAGCAAAACCATCACAGATTACCAGAAAACAGATTCTCCAGCGTCGATCTCATTTTTGTGAAGCTCTGTCCCATAAACGTTCAAGTTTAAACGCCATCACTTCTCTTTTCCTGTCTAATAGGCAAACATAGACCTGCAAAGCAGCCTAGAACCAAGTCAAGAGAAAGAACAAAGTGCGGGTTCACAGAATTTAGCACCCCCGCGGCCTCAGAAAGGAAGCTGGCTCACACACAGTGTGAGCAAAGTGTCTACGCTTTACAGCCCCAGGGGCGCGCTTAGTCCCGGTTCCCAGAGGACCAGCGACTGGTCAGCAGGCTATCTCATGGTCAATAACTCAGCGCAGGGAGATGGGCCCTCTGTGGTTACCACCCCAGCATTTCAGCAGACCGTGTCCCTGGTCTTGCTGCTGGAAGCTTCCATCCTGCCTGAATGCCAAGGGTGGGGTCACAGGTACACAGATACAAAACGATCTCCACAACTTTCACTTTAGACCTTTGCTCAGACTCCCACTTCTGAAAATGGTCAATGAGGCCCATTAGCTGTTTCTAAACAGCAAAACCAAGAAAGAAGTTATTACGAAAAAAAAAAGAGAGCAGCATAGTTCTCTTCTCCTGTGTGTTGATGGAATATTTATAGATGGCCAGTGGTAGCAGCGTATTTAAAATTATCACTCTCAGAGTCAGTAGCTGGGCCAGGGAGGGAGGGGGCCCCCTCCTCCGTGGGTGCTAAGGAAGTGTTTCCAGAGGGACTTCCAGGACGGTCACTTCTAGAACCCACTCAGAAGCTCGACACCAAGGTGGGGATTCCACCTCTGGCTTCAGTATTATTCACAAATTTAAAATAACAGTGTTAAAAAATATATTATAGCAAGTAACTGCCATGATAATGCATCCAGGAGGTGGAACGGACTACTTTGGAGGTATTAAAATTGAAGTTGATGGTGACCCCACATTATTCATTACATCAAATGGAGATGCCTTTAAATTTATATTAAATTCAATTTAAATGCCATCAAAACCATGGTGGACAAAGTACTGATGGATGAATATTTTAGTCTGGTTCAATAGAGGTGAACCTTATTTTCTTACCTTGAGGCAAGGTGATGGGGTTTTTATATGCAGTAGGTTGAACTGGGTTTGTAGTAACATGGCTTCTGATTTCCATGAAATAAAATTTTATCTTTTAAAAATGATTTTCAAGGGCTTAAGTCTTGCACTCTGAAAACACTTCCTGAGGGTTCTTTCTGCTTCACTCATTACTTTATGCTCTGAAATCCAAAACCTTTCTTATACCACTCTTCAAAATATCTTCTGGTTTAGAATGAACAATTAGTCATTTTAAAGGTTTTGTGTTTGATGTTGATATTCAGTAATATTTCAACTCAATTTTTCCACTTACAGCTCTTGGTCATAGGGGAAAAGCCACTTACACAGAAATCCACTCGGAGTTGGCATTGAATGCATGTGCATTAAACGACTGAATGAAATGATTAAATAATTGATTAATTATAATTAACTACTCTCTACAACTCTGTCTAAGCAAAGAGAGGCAGTCTTTTGTCTGCCCATGGATATAGCCCTTTTCTTAAGAACTTACAGGTCACCTTACAGGAAGACATAGCCAATGTCCCTGAAGAGAGTATTAGTGATAGAAATATTGATCACTACCAACGTAGAGAAGTAGTGGCTATGGGCTGAGGCCTCTGGCTCCACCTGCTTCTGTATAAGCTCCTAGAATTCAGGGAAGGTTTTCCCACCGCATCTGGTTTCTGGAACCAAGACCCTGGTTTTCATGTGGGTAGTTTTCCCAGAGATGCCCAGAAGGCCCACACTGGGCCAGCATTCCGTCACATATCCCTGTGTGTTATAACCTTCTTTGGCCCAGTGTATTTTTCAATTCAGTTCAGTTCAGTTGCTCAGTTGTGTCCGTTCCCACATTATTCATTACATCAAATGGAGATGCCTTTAAATTTATATTAAATTCAATTTAAATGCCATCAAAACCATGGTGGACAAAGTACTGATGGATGAATATTTTAGTCTGGTTCAATAGAGGTGAACCTTATTTTCTTACCTTGAGGCAAGGTGATGGGGTTTTTATATGCAGTAGGTTGAACTGGGTTTGTAGTAACATGGCTTCTGATTTCCATGAAATAAAATTTTATCTTTTAAAAATGATTTTCAAGGGCTTAAGTCTTGCACTCTGAAAACACTTCCTGAGGGTTCTTTCTGCTTCACTCATTACTTTATGCTCTGAAATCCAAAACCTTTCTTATACCACTCTTCAAAATATCTTCTGGTTTAGAATGAACAATTAGTCATTTTAAAGGTTTTGTGTTTGATGTTGATATTCAGTAATATTTCAACTCAATTTTTCCACTTACAGCTCTTGGTCATAGGGGAAAAGCCACTTACACAGAAATCCACTCGGAGTTGGCATTGAATGCATGTGCATTAAACGACTGAATGAAATGATTAAATAATTGATTAATTATAATTAACTACTCTCTACAACTCTGTCTAAGCAAAGAGAGGCAGTCTTTTGTCTGCCCATGGATATAGCCCTTTTCTTAAGAACTTACAGGTCACCTTACAGGAAGACATAGCCAATGTCCCTGAAGAGAGTATTAGTGATAGAAATATTGATCACTACCAACGTAGAGAAGTAGTGGCTATGGGCTGAGGCCTCTGGCTCCACCTGCTTCTGTATAAGCTCCTAGAATTCAGGGAAGGTTTTCCCACCGCATCTGGTTTCTGGAACCAAGACCCTGGTTTTCATGTGGGTAGTTTTCCCAGAGATGCCCAGAAGGCCCACACTGGGCCAGCATTCCGTCACATATCCCTGTGTGTTATAACCTTCTTTGGCCCAGTGTATTTTTCAATTCAGTTCAGTTCAGTTGCTCAGTTGTGTCCGTCTCTCTGTGACCCCATGAACTGCAGCACGCCAGGCCTCCCTGTCCATCACCAACTCCTGGAGTTTGCTCAAACTCATGTCCATCAAGTCGGTGATGCCATCCAACCGTGTCATCATCTGTCGTCCCCTTCTCCCCCTTCCTTCAATCTTTCCCAGCATCAGGGTCGTTTGCAATGAGTCAGTTCTTCACGTGAGGTGGCCAGAGTACTGGAGGTTCATCTTCAGCATCAGTCCTTCCAAAGAAAATTCAAGACTGATTTCCTTTAGGATGGACTGGTTGGATCTCCTTGCAGTCCAAGGGACTCTCAAGGGTCTTCTCCAACACCACAGTTCAAAAGCATCAATTCTTTGGCGCTCAGCTTTCTTTATGGTCCAACTCTCACATCCATACGTGACTACTGGAAAAACCATAGCCTTGACTAGAGAGACCTTTGTTGACAAAGTTATGTTTGTGCTTCTTAATATGCTGCCCATGTTTGTCACAATCATTGTAACATTTTGCATCCTCCACCGTTTCACCTCCAGGATGGAAGGGCTGCATGCTAGTGGGCAGAAAGCAGGTTGGGGTTCTCAGGTTTCGGGTCCCTCCGCCACCTCGTAAAGGCTCACCTGAAGGGCTACCTGATCAAAGGAGCCTGCAGTGATCCAACGTAGTTGCAAGTGGCGACCGCTTCAAGGGCTTGACTTTAATTGCCCCATTATTTTTATAAATGTTTAGAAAACTTTTTTCCAAACGTATTTCTTAATTAATACAAAATGGATCATTTAAAAAGAAAAATCTGAAGTAGGAGGGGAAAATCAGCGTGGAAAGATGATTCCCTTCAGCATAAAATCGGTCTCTTCTGACTGAACAGCACAAAACCCGTGAGTGCCGTGCACAGTATCAAGAGCGCAGTGTCAGCATGGGCTGTCTGTTCTTGGCTTTGCAGGACCGAACACAGGCTGAGAAAGGAAGCGTCGCTTCCGAGCGCAGCGCCACGCGGAGGCACCGCCCGGCGTGCCCCCCACGGCCCAGAGCAGCCCTGCTGTGCGGCACAGACACGCGCGTGCTATGTGCTGATTCACAGTATGTGCGCTTTAAAGGCGAACAGATCTGTCCCGCTTTCCAGGATCCCAATATACACATTTATGAAATGAGTTACAAATTTCACTTTCCGTGTTTTTTGCATTATCCCAGTCTCCAGAGGCTCTGAGGTGTCCCTAGAACGTGGCAATTCTGAGCAGAGTATCCTTGTCTCCAGTTTAAAAATAGAAGCCGTAATACTCTCTAGCTTTTGCCAAATTGCAAATTGGCAAATTGGCAAAAGCGTGAAGAATGATGTGATGAGTCAGAGCCGAAATCCTCAAGCCCAGCAAGTGTCGAGGAGCGAGCACAAGGCCTCACCCTAGTCCCGCACCCTCCGCTCTGGCCCAGCGCAGGGTGGTCAGACCCGAGTCAGCAGCACTGAGGTCAGGCCCATCCATGCATCTGAAGCATCTTTGAGAAAAGGCAACAGATCCCAGCTCCTAAGATACGCGGGTGAAGGGAACCAGCCGCACGTGTGTCTCAGCCAGTGGCCCAGCACACGGGAGCTGCTTTGCACGGCCATTTGTCACATGTTGATGCGTGACGGGCCTGCTCGGACCTGGTGGAATCTCAGGGCGTGCGGGGAAGCTGAGGGTGATTGCTCCATATACAGTCCCCAGGAAGTAAAATTCCGTGATTACTGTGATATTAAAACCCTCCTAACTTAGAAGACCACACACTCACAATGGCCTGTGTTATCTGGGGAAAGGATGATGTGTTCCTATTCCGCACATTGTCAGTCGGTCCTTCCCCAACTTGCTCACACCCATCAGCCACTGAAATGTCTTGTGGCTCCTTCAGCAGCAGAATCCAGGTTGCTGTCAGGAATGTGATGAGGATTAAGTCTGGCTGACTCTGCACCTGTGGCTTTGGGAAGATGGTCCAACAGTACAGGGAACAAGTGGAGAGGTGGCTTGCAAGACGGGCTGGGTGTGGGCTGGCCCTGCCTTCCTAGACCCTGAGTGCTGTCCCACCCCCAGTGCACACTGTCAGTCCTGGGGGTCAGGTGGGGCCACACCTGCTCCTGGGTGATGCAGGGTGGCTCCATCGATGCACCAGAAGACTCCTGTGCGCAGGGACAGGCCTGGGGCTGAGCACGCGGCAGGCGCAGGGCCAGCCACACAGCCCCTCTTACAGCCACGGGGCTTGTCCAGCGGTGACCACCCCCACCAGCAGCCTGGTGGGGAGCCCCTTCACCAGACCTGTGCTTCATCCCACACCCGACCCCCGAAACGCCAGGGAGAAGTGGAGCCTGAACACAAGGCCATGTGCTCATAGAGGGGAGGACACACTCCAGAGACGTCCTGCTCCCCAGTGGAGGAGGGGGGGCCCTTTGAACGGCTCCGCTGGGTACGAAGGGACTGTGACGAGGCAGGCAGCTGAGCCTGAAGTGTGAGACCCTGGGCTCGGGGCCCATCCGGGAGCCACGTTCCCTGATGGAGCCGCCCGCTCACCCCAAACAGGAGCCTGTAGTCAGAGCCCCACATGGTCCCCACACCCTGACCTAAATACGCCCTCTGCTCCTAAACCAGCCTGCACGGAATGCCCGAGAAAACTCGTCGTCCATGCGGCAGTGAGAGTTGGGATACCTGCCCCTGCTTTTGCTGTCATGGATATTTACTGTAAGTGATCAGGAAAACTCGAAATGCGCAGAAGACAGGCCAGAGGATCCCAGCCTGCTCCTCTTCCTCTCTCAGCCGGAAGGCTCTTGCCTGCCCCAGTCTTCACTAGAGCACCAGAGTACTGGGGCCCCTCACTTAGTGAACGCTGAGCCCCCAGACTAAGAATGGCCAGGCTAAAGGGGACAGGCCCTCACCCAGAGGCACGTCCTGGCTGCACCAGTGTATTCCTGCACACTGCACGGGAGAGGGCTAATTCCCCATCAGAACAGAAACCCAGAGCCAAGGCCACGTACACCAAGGCCGTCCCTTCTTGTGACCGTGCAGAGTGGCCACTGGGCTGGGTGCCCAGGAGAGAAGAGACTTTGCCGAGGGAAGTGAAGGAGGGGTGTCTGCAGACAGGAAACCCCAGAGTCCGGGGACAGGGGGACTGTCCCCCACCCTGGTCATTTCAGGGTCCATGGTGCACCAGTGATGCCCAGCCCCAGCACACAGGAGCTGTCCATTTACTGCTTTAAACAAATGGAAACTTCCCATTCAACTATTCTGGGGCTGCAGGCAGAGAATGAGAGGTTTGGGTATAACCACAAAGAGAGCACGGCGCCTGGAGCCATCTGGAGGACAGGCGTCCTCTGTGTCTTAGTACAGCTGCGGAGAGGACAGCTCCTCACACGCACGGGGCACCTGCATGCCCACCGGTTGCGCTTGGCTTAGTTTCTCTCCCCAGCCGTTTCAGGACGTCAGGCTCATGAATGTTACGGAGTAAATGTGCTTGACAAAACAAAACTTAGTCTGGAAATGATTCTCACAATCTCCAGAACTTTTAGGGTGTGTAATGTGCATTAAAGCATGTCAAAAGTTAAGCCCATAAGTCACAGGACTTCTCCAGGATTTGGAATCTGGATTTGGGAATGAGATGATAAAAGTGGAGAGACGCAGCTGAAGCATGCGGAGCACCTCGGGGAGCTCCCGAGCCCATCTTCCACTGAGTGGCAGGAAACAGCTGGCCAGAATTTCTGAGCGCCTTTAATGAAGAAGGTTCTTCGTTGTTCGGATCTGGTGATTAAATGGAATAAGACTAATATTCCTTAGTGGGTTTCCTGAAAGAAGATTGCCCTGGAAGACAACTGGAGCTGAGAATCCATCCTGGAGCCCCACGGGGCTAGGATAGGGGTGGGGAGCCAACCATGGAAATTAAGATTTCGATCACGTGGTCCTTGTCAGTGTGTCCTCTCCTCCCCCTCCCCAGCTATTTTAAGACTCTTTCTCAGAGCCAGCCAAGAGATTTGGGTAACTCTGTTTGCTGGGATTTCTCCTCTCAGAATATAGTGCCAAGAGTTTGTAAACTAGCCTCCCCGTGGTGGCCGGTGGGATGATGGGGTGAGACCACGCTGCTGTGTGCAGGGCTGAAGCAGGAAAACTGGGAACTTTCAGGAGCAAGAATGTCCACAAGAGCTCCGCAGAAATGTTCCCAGGCCCCAGACAATTTCTCCCCAGGACGCAGAAGTCCTGACATCACCAGCCACCGCCAGCAGCTCAAGGATGAAGTCTGTTCCGATCAACTGTGTGCTGAAACGGCCATGACCGGAGCCACAGCTTCTTAGCCAAGCAGCTTCCATTTGTCTCGCCTTTCAGGGGTATTCACTGTTTTAGCTGGGCTTCCCTGATGGCTCAGTTGGTAAAGATTCCACCTGTGATGCAGGAGACCCAAGTTTGATTCCTGGGTTGGGAAGATACACTGGAGAAAGGATAGGCTACCCACGCCAGTATTCTGGGGCTTCCCTTGTGGCTCAGATGGTAAAGAATCTGCCTGCGATGCAGGAGACCTGAGTTTGATCGCTGGGCTGGGAAGATCCCCTGGAGAAGGGAAAGGCTACCCACTCCAATATTCCTGCCTAGAGAATTCCACGGACCGTATAGTCCATGGGGTTGCAAAGAGTCGGACACGACTGGGCAACTTTCAGTTTTCTCCGTCTTAACTGGCAGGCAGAGATGGAGGCCTGGGGTGTGGTGTGCGGTGGTGGGCTGGGCTGCCCCATGCTCAAGCAATAGCAGAGACCCCAGCTCCTGCTGGCTCACAGACCCTGCAGCCCAGCGCCTGGGCTTTGCTGCACGAAGCCCCACAGAGAGCCTGCGCCCCAAGCGGAGCCCGGCCGAAACCCTGCCCGTTGTCAGAGAAGCACGAGCTCTCCCTCACAGCCCCCAACCGGCGGCTCCCGACCGCAGTCCTCAGAAAGGTGCCATCTGCACACACTCTCACACAGCGGAAACACACGCTCACAGCGCGCCCGTTACTTTCTCTCCTGTCCTATTTCATTTAAGGGAAGCTGGACACACACCGCGGGGAGAAACCCACAGTCCGAAAACAAGCTCGACTTTCCTGGACCGTCCTGCTTGCTCATGGCGGCCTCACTGCAGACTCACGCCCAGAGCATCTGTCCACGAGGCTTTCCCTACACAGGGCGAGACACCTCCATTTCTGTGGCCACAAGGAGCCTGCTTCCAAGAGGCATTTAGCCAGATTCCAGCCACCACTGCAGACTCAGCCCTTTCTGCAGGCTTCAGTCACGTCTGACTCTTTGCAACACTATGGACGGGGCCTGCAGGCTCCTCTGTCCATGGGGATTCTCTGGACAAAAATATGGAGTGGGCTGCCATGCCCTCCTGCAGGGGATCCTCCCGACTCAGGATTTGAACTTGTGAATCTTAAGTCTCCTGGCTTGGCAGGTGGCTTCTTTACCGCTAGCGCCACCGGGGGAGCCTACATCCTTGTGTAGTTGACTTAAGCTTTTATCCAGGGTAGTTAAACAGCGTGATGAGACAGACGGGAGTGAGCTTCATATAGGACCCCCTCTGTTTAAGGAGCTCTTACTAACTTCAGAAAGATTGCATGTCAGTCCAGATGACCTTGGGGTTATGAACTCCTACTAGCCCTGGAAGAAACTGAGGCATTGGCCCTTCTTCCCAACGCTTGTTTTATTCACTGAAAGGAAAGCATCTGTGAAGTAAATTGCCCAACCCTAGCCCCCAGTATGCAACGGCAGTGCAGTTATAGAAACTGAATTAATGAGCATGACCTCTTGGGCAAGGCCAAGGCCACACAGCAGGCCCCGGGCTGGGGAGAGTTCTGTGTCGGCACCCCTCGCCCATGGCCCCAGCTCACCTTCACGCTGGTAAAGACGCTGCTTCCCGAAACCGAAGATCCTCCCGGCAGAGCGGGCAGGACCCCGCTGCCTCACCCATGCGCTCCCGCATGCTCTGCCACGCCTCTGAGCTGAGACAGGAGATGCGGCCACAGCTCCCCCAAAGTCTCGACTCTCATAAGCTCACTGAGAAGGCAAAGCCACAGCCCGTGTCTCATGAGCTCCGGGTTTTGATGAGGTTAGATTGCGGGAAGCCAGAAACAAGAAGTTTCGTTAAATCTAAAGTCACGCCCCTGAGATGGCATTCCCGAGGGAAGATAAAATACGTCTTTGAAACAGAAACTGCTTAAGAAGGGCCACACAAGTGACAAGAGGGAAGGGACCCACTGGGCCTCCTGCCTCCTGCTCACCCCTGGATGTGGTTGGGAAGGTTTTTCATTTGTAGAATCCAAGGTCATTTTAGTCACTAGAGAAGTGTTGTGAGGAATTATTAATAGAAACGGTGAACAACGCCGTCAGACAGCATCCTGATCTATCTGCCTGTGTCAAGTAGAGTGTTAAGGAATCTGAGAGGTTTGGATAACAATAGCTGGTTTTTCTCATACAAATGGGGCACCTGTCAGCTTCTCCAGTAAAAAACTTTCACGTGAAGCGTACTAAACTCTTCCTCGCCCAGCTGCCAGCGTCCCGCCATCAGGCACAGGTATTTTTAAATGTCTTTCAGCGTAGTTTATCACCTCTGAGTGCAGCGGAAATAGCCTGTCGACATGAAGCCTGTCCCCAATGCGACACTGAGCAATCAAGCGTCTTAGAGACAGCAAGCCATCACCCTGATCGCTTCTGATTTTCTCCTTCAAAACCACATCATGAAAACGCCTCACTGTGAAAAAAAGGGATTGTTCTCGAGGAAAAGAAGCGGAGTTCCGTTCAGGGTGCACCGAATCCCCGGGGGCTCTGCGGGCCCCCTGGGCTGTGGTCAGGGCCAGGCCTGAGGGTGAGGGTGACAGGCTCCTCTCCAGCCCGGGGACACTCCAGTGACCTCAGAGAAGGCGCTTCAGCCTCAGGAACCCGAACGAAGCTGCTTCTGCCTTGCTGCCTCCACAGCTGTGGGTGAGTTGGTGAATTCATACTGGGGAAGCACTGAGAGCCTCTTGGAGAGGGTCTCAGGGCCAGGAACCACACAGCTCCTCTCATAGAGGGAAAACTCACGAAGAGGCAACATGCAAATGCGAATCAGGCTAAGCGCGATGCTTAGTTATGAGTCCACCTAGTCCTGTTTCCCGTGAGCCCCTGGCCCCGTGAATCCAGAAGGTGTCCCCTCTCAAACAGGAACAGAGAAGCTCCAGAGCCCACCTTCCATCAGTCCAGTCAGTTCAGTTCAGTCGCTCAAGACGTGTCTGACTCTTTGCGACCCCATGAACTGCAGCACGCCAGGCCCCGCTGTCCATCACCAGCTCCCAGAGTTCACTCAGACTCATGTCCATCAGGTCAGTGATGCCATCCAACCATCTCATCCTCTGTCATCCTCTTCTGCTCCCATCTTCAATCTTTCCCAGCATCAGAGTCTTTTCAAGTGAGTCAGCTCTTCGCATCAGGTGGACGAAGGGTTGGAGTTTCAGCTTTCTTCTGATTTTCTCCTTCAAAACCACATCATGAAAACGCCTCACTGTGAAAAAAAGGGATTGTTCTCGAGGAAAAGAAGCGGAGTTCCGTTCAGGGTGCACCGAATCCCCGGGGGCTCTGTGGGCCCCCTGGGCTGTGGTCAGGGCCAGGCCTGAGGGTGAGGGTGACAGGCTCCTCTCCAGCCCGGGGACACTCCAGTGACCTCAGAGAAGGCGCTTCAGCCTCAGGAACCCGAACGAAGCTGCTTCTGCCTTGCTGCCTCCACAGCTGTGGGTGAGTTGGTGAATTCATACTGGGGAAGCACTGAGAGCCTCTTGGAGAGGGTCTCAGGGCCAGGAACCACACAGCTCCTCTCATAGAGGGAAAACTCACGAAGAGGCAACATGCAAATGCGAATCAGGCTAAGCGCGATGCTTAGTTATGAGTCCACCTAGTCCTGTTTCCCGTGAGCCCCTGGCCCCGTGAATCCAGAAGGTGTCCCCTCTCAAACAGGAACAGAGAAGCTCCAGAGCCCACCTTCCATCAGTCCAGTCAGTTCAGTTCAGTCGCTCAAGACGTGTCTGACTCTTTGCGACCCCATGAACTGCAGCACGCCAGGCCCCGCTGTCCATCACCAGCTCCCAGAGTTCACTCAGACTCATGTCCATCAGGTCAGTGATGCCATCCAACCATCTCATCCTCTGTCATCCTCTTCTGCTCCCATCTTCAATCTTTCCCAGCATCAGAGTCTTTTCAAGTGAGTCAGCTCTTCGCATCAGGTGGACGAAGGGTTGGAGTTTCAGCTTCAGCATCAGTCCTTCGAATGAACACTCAGGACGGATTTCCTTTAGGATGACTGGTTGGATCTCCTTGCAGTCCAAGGGGCTCTCAAGAGTCTTCTCCAACACCACAGTTCAGAAGCATCAGTTCTTTGGTGCTCAGCTTTCTTTATGGTACAGCTCTCATGTCCATACATGGCCACCTTCCACAGAGACAGACAATTAGCTAGGGCATTTTTCTGTTCTTCCGACAGAGGCCTAAGTCAATTCAGCTCTCCTGGATTTCTTTTCACCTTTATAAAGTCTCTCTCAGCTTCCCTCTTTCCCACCGTGGGGGGAGCACTCTGCCATTGGGGGGTGGTCACTTTGTAACCAAAAGTGGGGTCTGGCTGCTGGTTTTTCAGCATCCATAAAGAGGTCTGGCTGGAGGAGCAGAAAGCTTGCTGTGTTTCAGACGCTGGGCTGGCGGCTCTGAGAGTGGCAGACGCCTCTCCCCTTCCTGTCCCACCCACACAGCAGTCCGGGGGTGGGAGCTTTTGCAGGCAGAGGGAGGGGGCTGCAGGCAGAAACACCACCGTCAGCTCCGACAGGCATCTTGAGTGGTCACTGGTGGTCTGACGAGTGTCGTCTTGACCGTTTTAGGTACAGTTGGTCTTCAGCTCCAGGGTCGGTGTGTTCCTATTTCTTGAGGCCGGTTCTCAGGATGCTGGCGGAGTATGTCACGGCCGCAGTCTGGCCATCATGGAGTTAACCTCTCCCACCTGGCTGGGGTTTCCGCATCTAAAAGACAGCTCACAGGACAGGCCCAGGGTATCATGTCCAGCCCTTGAGAAGGGACTGACGGCCTTGGGAAGGGCCTTTGCTCAGTGGCTACAGGGCTACTGTTTTGTCCTGTTTGACTGCTTCCTTCTGTTTTGACATTTTTCTCACTTCTCTGATTAAACTTGTTCTTTGGTTAAAGTTTTTCCACAGACAAAAGACAGATGTCGGACATGAGGGTTATGCACCAAAGGATTGCACTGTATTTCAACATTATTATTTTTTTTTCTGTTTCCTTTTATGTATGGGATCACATTCATGGATAATAGATACCACACCCATCTGCTGTCTCTAAGCTTTAGGAATATTTCTGAGTGATCTCTCCAACAAAGGATTCAACTTATAATTAGCACTGTTCCAGTGACTCAGTGGTAAGGAATCCGCCTGCAATGCGGAGACGCAAGAGATGCACATTCGACCCCTGGGTGGGGGAGATCTCCTGGAGTACGAGACGGCAACGCATTCCAGTATTCTTGTCTGGAGAATCCCACGGACAGAGGAGGCTGGTGGGCTACCATTCAAAGAGTCGCAAAGAGTCGGGTATGCCTGAAGTGAGCAAGCCGAGACAGAGTTAATAACATTCAATGAACTGAATAATTTATCCCATGCTTAACAGTAGTAGAAAACCTGTTGGCTGCTGGGTATTTTGCATGAGGCCCATGTCACTCACTTGATGGCTGCTGATGAAGTACAATTATTGACAATGTTGTGCTAATTTCTGCTCTACAGCAGAGGGGTTCAGGTGTACATGCATGACCTCTTTTTATATTCTTTCCATTATGGCTTATCTCAGGATATTGAATATAGTTCCCTGTGCTATAGTAGGACACTGTGTATCCACCTTACATATAGTCCTTGGCAACAACAATCCCAAGCTCCCACAGCATCCCTCCCCCAGGCTCCCTCCCCCTGGGTTCTCTACATCTGTGAGCCTGTTTCTGTTCCATAAGCCATATTTAAGATTCCACATATAAGTGATATCATACGCTATTTGTCTTTCTCTCTCTGACTTCATTCAGTATGAGAACCTTTAGGTCCACCCATGCTCCTGTTACTCGTTCTGGCTGAGTAGTAGTCTTTTATAATTTTCTTTTTTATCGGAAATACTGGTGGTTTACAGTATTGCTAATTTCTGCTGTAAAGCAAAGTGATTCAGTTAGACATAGATACACATTCTGTAGTATTTTCTCATGGACTCCACTTTAAAAAATTACCTTTCAAGAGTAAACCATCTTGGTTTTGTTACCAGCACGTACACTTGGCGGGAACTCCAGGACATGGCAGACACCCCTCCTGACCGTGAGCTGATCAGCGTGTTGTCTGATGCTCTTAGCTCTGCAGAACCTCAGGCAGCCCCACCTGAGGGGCCCCTCGTCCCAGAGCCTCCACGCGGACGCGGCTCCAAGGCTGCTCTGGGGTGACTCCTCCTGGTGCAGGAGAGATGGGGATGTCCGGGGAGCCGGGGGAGGCCGAATGTGCCCCCCACACCCTCTCAGATCAGGGGACACTCAATAAACCCATGTTTGAAATGTGCTTTTCAAAATACTCGCTCTCACAGTCCTTCAGGACGCAGGCGTCCAACACGGGGTCCAGAGTGGAGCCAACAGCAGGAAAGGGACCGTCCCCGCCAGACACTTCCAGCGCCCCCTGGGAGGAGGGCCACACCAACACCCCAGGGGCACTGTGGAGGGGGGTCTCGCCCCAAGGGGACGGGGCGAGGGGAGGGGGACCCCATGGAGAAGCCTGGGAGCTGGACACCGGGATCACGTATAGGGGTTTCCCCCGCCCCCATGAGGCCACACTGGGGGAGGTCACCCCTGCACCCCCACCCTGCCCCCCTCACTGTTCCCAGTAGCCCTCCCTGGTGACTCGGCCTCCCAGTCAGTGTTTCTGGCTGAGTAGTAGTCTTTTATAATTTTCTTTTTTATCGGAAATACTGGTGGTTTACAGTATTGCTAATTTCTGCTGTAAAGCAAAGTGATTCAGTTAGACATAGATACACATTCTGTAGTATTTTCTCATGGACTCCACTTTAAAAAATTACCTTTCAAGAGTAAACCATCTTGGTTTTGTTACCAGCACGTACACTTGGCGGGAACTCCAGGACATGGCAGACACCCCTCCTGACCGTGAGCTGATCAGCGTGTTGTCTGATGCTCTTAGCTCTGCAGAACCTCAGGCAGCCCCACCTGAGGGGCCCCTCGTCCCAGAGCCTCCACGCGGACGCGGCTCCAAGGCTGCTCTGGGGTGACTCCTCCTGGTGCAGGAGAGATGGGGATGTCCGGGGAGCCGGGGGAGGCCGAATGTGCCCCCCACACCCTCTCAGATCAGGGGACACTCAATAAACCCATGTTTGAAATGTGCTTTTCAAAATACTCGCTCTCACAGTCCTTCAGGACGCAGGCGTCCAACACGGGGTCCAGAGTGGAGCCAAGAGCAGGAAAGGGACCGTCCCCGCCAGACACTTCCAGCGCCCACTGGGAGGAGGGCCCACACCAACACCCCAGGGGCACTGTGGAGGGGGGTCTCGCCCCAAGGGGACGGGGCGAGGGGAGGGGGACCCCATGGAGAAGCCTGGGAGCTGGACACCGGGATCACGTACAGGGGTTTCCCCCGCCCCCATGAGGCCACACTGGGGGAGGTCACCCCTGCACCCCCACCCTGCCCCCCTCACTGTTCCCAGTAGCCCTCCCTGGTGACTCGGCCTCCCAGTCAGTGGATCTTAACCTTCATCTGGAAGTTGAGTATTTGTTTGTGTAAACATCTGGCGATGCCTGCCCACTAAATCGAGGCCTGCAGACCCCAGCCAGCTCCTGATGCCTTCGAAAGAGACAGGGGAACGCACAGGAGCCGATGAACCCCACCCGGCCCGTCTTTCCCAGGCAGCTGGTGCAAGACAGACGGTGTCGAGATGCTGACGGATGACGGATGGCAGTCCCCACGTATTCCTGAGATATGCGGTCAGCTTGGTGCGTCTTGCTTAAGGGCTCCACAGCATGGAGCAGGCAGACACGCTTCTGCTCCAAAATTAGATTGTGCCGGCAAGGCAGGAATCTGAGCCTCGTGCACAGTTAGGGGAGTGTTGCAGTCCTCTGGGGAACGTAATGGGCTGTGTGTGTGTGTGTGTGTGTGTGTGTGTGTGTGAGACAGAGAAATCAAGAGGCAAAGACACCATGCCTGATTTTTAAGGGTTGCACAACCTCAACTATTATTTGTGCCAAGGACACTCAGTTTTTAAAACAGGAGAAAAATTTACTAGAGAGGGCAAGAGATGGGACCTGCCTGGGTAAGCTGAGGGTACCTGGCCAGTGTGCTGTGGATCTCAGGTCAGGAAAAAGCCGACAGTTTACTCATTAGAAGAGAGCAAAGTCAAGTGATGTTTGCATAAGCTGCAGCTCTGGACTTGAGCTCAATTTCAGATTTTTGTTTATTCTTGAAAATGTAAACTTCATGGGTGAGGATGGTATACGAGTAGAGAGAGAAAGACAGACAGAAACAGAGAGAAAGAGACGCAGAGAGACACTCCAAGAGCAGGCATCCTAAGCGGCTTCAGTCGTTTCTGACGCTTTCCTCTGCCCATAGGGTTCTCTGGGCAAGAATGCTGAAGGGGGCTGTCATGCCCTTCTCCGGGGACCTTCCTGACCCAGGGGTCAAACTTGTGTCTCTCATGGCTCCTGTCTTGCAGGTGAGGTTTTTTATCCACTAGTGCTGCCTGGGAAGGCTGCAGAGAGGTACATCCGATCAAAAAACCTCAGCTCTCAGGAAGGAAACCAGCGGGTCCAGGAGAGAGAAGGCCGGGGTCCCTCTCGGTCCCCGTGTGCAGAGCCGGGGCAGAGCACAGGGTCTGTCTGAGCGCGTCCTGGCCCCCCAGCACCCCAGAAGGACAGCAGAGCACGACCCCGTCGGCTTGAGGGCTGGGGCCTGCATTGCCCCTGCCTTTTTGCCAGGCGCTGGTTTGGATGCTACAGCGCGTCCGTGGGTTTCTGCAAACACGGAAGCCCTCTTTTGTGAACTTGCTGTTGAGCAGTTTTAGGAGGATGCTGGCACCTGCTCTGCTGAAACCAGGGCGGACTTTGCGGCTCCTGTCCGCAGGGCAGGTTGGGCACTGCAGGCGTGGATTTACGGGGTTGCGCTCACGTGTGTCCACAGGTCCCGGGGCATTTACCAGGGCCGATGAGGATGGGCCACCCTGTCATCTTCTCCTCCTTGACCTTTGTCTGCTGGAAGGCTGGCTGCTCACCCTGGGACAGCACCCAGGGCCCGTGGTGAAGAGGAAGCATCTGGAAGAGCCGAAGCTCAGTGGCGTCTCAGCTGGGCCCCCGTGACCTGGCCCAGAGCAGAGTCCTCAGCACAGCCCCGCTGGGAGTTAATCCTGGTGGCTCACAAGTCTCAGACTTCTCACCTGTAAAGTGGAGATGAAGCTCACAGCCCTTCTTCGGGGCTGCTGGAAAGGGCAGGGGAGATGGTCCAGGGCAAGTGCGCGGATCCGTTCAGTTCAGTCACTCAGTTGTGTCCGACTCTGTGTGACCCCAGGGACTGCAGCACGCCAGGCCTCCCTGTCCATCACCAACTCCTGGAGTTTACCCAAACTCATATCCATCAAGTCACTGATGCCATCCGACTGTCTCATCCTCTGTTGCCCCCTTCTCATCCCACCTCTAATCTTTCCCAGCACCAGGGTCTTCTCCAATGAATCAGTTCTTAGAGTGGGCCCCAACTACACGCGGGCGGCCGCTGGCTCGCCCATCGATGGTATGTCTTAGACAAAGCGTTTGATACATCCACGCTCCCCTGTGTGCCACGTGAAGAACACGGCATCAGCCCCGAGAGCCCTGAGGGATGGCATTTAAATCAGATACTGCAGGGGATAAGGCGGGTGCTGCTCACTCTCAGCTGGTCCACGGCGATGTGCGTCCTCTCCAGCTCTGCTCATGGGGAGCCTCCAGCCTCAAGATTCCTGCTCCCTGAAAGTTCTGTGAGATCCCCCAGTTTCTCTGTCAAAATACCTAACTTCCAACTCTTGAACTTCACCCAAGTCACTGGAATGAACTGAGGTTCAGGCATCAGTCATAAAAGACCCATGTGGTGTTTAGCTTGTGCCGTGTGCTAAGCTGCTTCAGGCATGTATCCAGCTCTTTGCGACCCCATGGACAGCAGCCCAGCAGGCTCCTCCTTCCACGGGATTCTCCAGGCAAGAGTACTGGAGTGAGTTGCCATTGCCTTCTCCGGGGGGTCTTCCTGACCCAGGGATCGAACCCGGGGCTCTTGCCATGCCTCCAGCCTTGCAGGTGGTTTCTTTACCATCTGGGCCACCAGGGAAGCCCGAAGGGTCTTGTGCCCAGTCGCCACGTGCGTGCCTGGGGCTCGTGAGCCGGGAGTGGGGCCGGGGAGGTGAGAGCTCCCCCAGTGCCTGTGCAGACTCGGCTCACACGCCCACTGTCACCTGCAGGTTCTAATTCTGGGCTATAACACGTGCATAGTGTATTGATAAGCAGAGTTGTCAGCTTAACCCCTGTATCCATCGGGGCTGATATATGACATCGGGGTTTGTTCAAAGAGAACGGACTTTCAAGCAGTGATTTACACTCTAAGCGGAGAGAACTGATATTGAGAAGAGGAAACAAGAGACACACTAAGCCAGGGGCTCAAGAGATACCGAACTTAGTGCTTTCAGCTGTTCTGGAGGGAAGGCGCGTGCCAGTGGGGAGCAGCACCCGGGGCCCACGTCCTCTGCCCCCTTGGTGTCCTGCGGGCAGTCCTCACCTCTCTGCCCCTGCAACATCCAGGCCCTGGGTTCCTGCCCCTGAGTCCTTCCCAGTGCCAAGCCATCCCACACCAACCTCCAAAATACCCATTGCTATGTCTGGGGCAGTTAGAAGCCTGATGTCCTTCCACAGACATGCAAGGCAGCCACCGTGAAATGGACACAGGCCAGGTGCCGGCCACAGGATGACTCTGCTCTATGCTGGAGGACAGAGCCCACAGACCACAAAGATCGGCGTGTTCTTGAAACACACGTCCAGGGCTGCACAGGGGCAGGCCAGTGGGAAGCTCCTAAGAAACCTGAGTCCCTAGAGGTTCATGGTGGATTCTAAGGGGCTTATTGGTAACACATCTGGATTCATAATGGGACTGTCCCACCACAATGAAATCCAATGAGAAATTACTGAAAACTGAAGCTACATCTCCTGCCTGTAATTCCTGTTGAATGGAACATTAAGTGCACTGGAAACACCCAAGTCCATTACCAAGGGCCCAGGATCCCAGCGTGGACCAGTGTGAAAGCAGCTCGTGGAGGTGACGACAGGCGCCAGGAACCCAAACCTCAGGAACAGCCTCGTGACCAAACCTACCGCTTCAGTTCCGTCCTGCTGTTCCTCTTCTGTCTGCAGACTCCTAAATCCACACAGACTCCCCGTGTTGATTTGGAGTCAAGGCCAACCCAGCGAGGCTCCCTGCCCAGCGAGTCCCCAGATCTCGGCGCTGGCCGGAGCTGGGACAGGCAGCCTTGTAGGTCAAATTGTCTGCAGAAAAGAGCTCAGGGCTGAGCTCCGAACAGCAGCACCCCTTCTTCCTGCAGAGCGTGTGAAAAGT